>CM044959.1:33657479-33769778 GCA_024516035.1 Bactericera cockerelli
AATCTTTTTTTTTTTTTTCTTCTCTTTTATGCTTTTTAACTCTGCTGGAGCAGGTCGTTCGCGCTATAAATCTTTTAACACTGGTGAAAATTAGGATTGTATATCAGAAATTTATATGCTTTGATATTAGGTTTATATGCAAAATTTTATTTATTTTGGATGATATGTACCTATGTCTAAATATTGTAAATAAAAAGGCAACTTTTTTGCGATTAAAGTTTAAAAAATATTAAATTAAAAAAGATGAGTGTTTCACAGCATTTTTCATTTCGGAGCTTTGAAATAACAGCTACTGACGCTTATGCTCTGTGTTTTCGCTTGCCCATGTAGTGTGACTCCCCCCTGATGGGCGCAAAGTGACATAATACTTGCCTCTTAGGTTCTGGCTCAACACGAGCGCTTTACAAAAAACTGTAATCAAATATTCAATTATGAATCCCATTTTTGACAGCTCTGGCATTCGAACTCGAGAAATTCCCAATGGTGTAAATTCTAATTTTTATTTTTCCGCATTCTAGTTTTTTTGAAATTCTATACTGCTTAAAAAGTCAGTGCGATCATGTTACTTGAATAGAATGTCATGCATGTTACTAGAACTAGATATTGGTACATGATATCGTGAGTATTATATTATGTATTAGAATCCTTGATCAAGTTTCTAGGGATCATTTGTATGTAGTTGTAACAATTTGATTGTGCTTGATCAAATTTCCTTTTTTTTATCAGAGCTTATTTATAATACGATACGTAAGACTCAAGTTATGATGATCAAAGAGCCTTCCTGATGTCATTTATAGAGGTAATAAATTTCATGTAGGTATTTTTGCAAATAGAAGTTGGAACTTTCCATCAGTTGTTTCTACACAAATGAAATAGGTAAGTATGTATTAATTTCATTCCAATTTAGTTGTTTTTTCCGATAGAGATGTTTTCGTGGATTTTACACTAGGCAGTACAAGGTCAGTTTGTGCTGTAGGTGTGTTTTGTATTGTAAGTATAAAAATATATTTACGCAACAATTTAAACCTTTAAAATGGAACTTTCCCTTTGCCTGTCTACCTCATCTTTTGTTTATACTCTCTATACATTACATTTATGATGTGACCTTGTTTATGCTCTCAATGTCAGAATTTTGAATAAATTTTGTCTGATGATATTAGTTATTTCCGTATTAAGATGGATCGTAACTGTACATATTAATCAATACAGAATATGTCATGGACGTGGCCCTAGCCGACAGTATAGGTAGGTAAAATGTACGAGTATGTATGTGTACAAAATACACAACTGATGTTAGCGGGGCGGCGCAACGGTACTTAAGTCAATCTTAACCTGACACGCCCTCAAGTTAGAGTTTTCAACCAAACTACGGCCCGAGGCATGGCCCTATATTTATTTTTCGTAATCCTACTCTACACAATGAGGCATTGCCGTACATCATCTCGGGCTCTAACGCGGCGCCACATGTAGGGGATGCGGATATATTATGCTCATTGTAGACTTGGCCCTGATCTAGTCAGCTATAAATATGTATGGGTAGATGGGTTGCTCCTAGTCAGTCTGCTGGTCTACTATCCCTTAATAAGTAGGTATATTCAAAGTTTTCATACCATTTGATCGATAAGATACTCTAAATGGAGACTCTTGTAGACGATCTTAGCAGTTATTTATATTTACATACATTCGAAGCCTAAATATAGGCATCAATGAGTAAAAACGTAATAAGTCCTGATATAATCCTGATAACTGATAACATTTATTTCCCATTAGGTAGATATTAATAAATAAACGAAATCTACTCTCCTGATAAATAATTAATTTCTGAAATCAACTGACGGCTGTACAAGTGTACATATACGATATCGCATAAAAAAAAACCATATAGTAATAGAATATTAATGTAATAATAGTACCATGCAATAGAATCTATGAATTTATTTATACAAACTGCCACAGTGTCAATCGATGATTTGTCAAACTTGACTAGCGTCCAATCAAATGTCAGAAAATAAAAGACATGGCTTCTCAAGAAACTCCAAGTCGACTTATAATAAACAGAAGGCTGTCAAGAGTACTCGAGAGTCAAGAGAGATCAATACAGCAGGTGACCAGGTGTTTCACTTCGAATATAAACATTATTAACTTAAAAAGAACCACTTTAATCTATCTTTGTTATGTTAATAACAAAGTATTCCATAAGTGTTTTAAAATTCGTAGTAAGGAGCATTGGTTACTGACCGGGGGGTTGTGGGTTCGAATTCTGGCCGGAGCGGAACATTCTGACCGAGTTTTTCCGTTTCCGGAACGGCATGAGTGTAAAAGTGCCCTGAAGTAATGCGAAAGTGGTTCAGGGGCACACTAAAATTACTAAAAAACTAAAAAGGGGCACTAAAAAGCTATTATCCCTTACTTTATTTTTGTGGTCATCATTGTGTTGATGCTGGGTTTGCTAATGATTATGACTCTCTTCATCATTACTGAAAATTTCTGCTTAAAAAAATCAGAGAGAGAGTCGTTCCATGTTCATTTTTATGCGCCATTTCACAAGGCGTTCGTAATTAAGATTACATTTCCTCCGTGATAATGATAAGAGAGATAAACAAATTCAATGTTGTGTTACTGGCTGATTAACGCATGCTGTTTTAATTAAATCAAAACTCGTTACTTGCAGTTAATAAGGCATGACCGTGCAGGATCAATTAGATAAGAAGTTGCGACCAATCCATGAAAGTACGGGAGGTCGATTTTGTATGAAATTAGTTGGGAGTTAATGATGACAGAAATTGTCTGAAATAAGGGATATATTATTGATAAAAGGAGATTTCACTAACTTTTTGGTCAGCGTCGATTTCAGGTTGACTACCTAAAGTTGAGCAATGTCCAGAGAAGTAAAGACTTGGTAGGAAAGATAGATAGCCCACATGTTGGACACTATACTGAATCTATACGTTAAGCAAAAATAGATGCTGGTTCTAATGATGTAGTAGGAGGAGAGAATGTGAAACATCAAGCCATAAAAGTAGATATTATAATTGAAGAGCTTGTAATGGTTGAAAGATGTTGTTTTATTGAAATGAATGAGACCAAGAAAGTTGGTAGGTAAACTATTACGAGTTTACAACAAACATCATTAAGGAAGTGATTACTCAAATACTCACACCTGCACTTTATTTAAACTGTCAAAATGGAAGAGATATAAATAATTAGATACTATGGTAATAATTTCATCTTGCGTAGTTTTATCGATGTATAAATTCTCAGTAATAATTGTTTGTACCGTTCATGGTTCTTTTTACCAATTGTTAGGTGGTGTAGTGGTATATCGCTAAGGTGCATGGTTTGTAAAATGTGGGGAGCTGGTTTGTAAGTTACTTGGGAATGGGCGGTAGAACCCCTGAATGACCTCCGATCTCAAGGAACGTTAAACAAATAATATTAGGGAGCCCTCTAGTATGAATAAGAGCACCACCAACCTTGCTTTCTAGCAGTTGTTAAGCTTACCAATGATACAGAGAGTTTTGTATGATTCTTTTAAATCAAAATTTTAAATGCATTCAGTAAAGTTATCATATTTGTGTTAATCAACATCGTGATATTGATATCACAACTAGGTACTCATAATAGCTTTGCTAAAAATTTGCTCAACATGGGACTTGAAACACCGACCTCTGATTCTACAAGTCCGCTGCCTTATTGATCAAGCTACAGAGGTCGGTCAAATGCATTTAGTATTTTCAGTCTCTTTTTTTTTTAGGTACTAGTATTAGCTGAGCATGTGTTGATCAAAAATGATTTAATCTATTTGAACAGTGCGCGCTGACAGCCATTTTCAGATTTCATAAAGAATTTTCTGAGGACCACAAAAATTTGAGAATAATATCAATATGAAGTTTTTCTTTACACAAAACTAGTGTTGCAACTGTCAAATTGTAATGTCAATTTGTTAAACAATTTAACCAAATGCGGGTAGTTTTATTATAATTAACATTAAATACATAAAGAGGGTTAAGGCAATTGATACACACATGGAGCACATTTTATTTGGAGTAAAGCATGGGGTCAGTATATATATACAGTGTTATTTGAACATAGAGACATATACATTACTGTACAAAAATGTATTAATGTTAGCATCACATTAGATCATTAGGCGCACAAGAATTATATAGGTTAGGAGTACGTAACACACTTACATTGGCAACTTCCATAATCTTATCCCCCTTATTATTAGAACTCTGAAAATCAAATCAAAAATAACATACACAAGTAAGAGACGGAAGAATAGACAGCAGATTGATAAGAGAAGTCCGCGATGGAAGTCTGAAGTAGGTTAACATAGAAGATAATAGAGAGGAAAAAATTAAACATAGAAATAACAGTTGAAATGTTCTAAAAATCATGGTTTAGTTAGATACTAGCGCCATCGTTAAAGGGTACTTAAATTGGTCCGTGATATTAATAGGTAGGTAAACATCTGTAGAGTAGGACTAGTGAAAAATTAAAGATTTTGAAAATACGACCTCCTTATTAAAATAACTATACAATACGATTGAGACTTGAGATTCACAAATTGCGAATTCTTACACATAGTAATAATAATAATAATAACAACACTCTTTAGTGGAAGTATTTTCATTTTTTTCTCAAAGTATTTTCTACCACCTAACCCTCAGTCTTATTACTATGTGGTCACAAACTCAAATAAATGAGGAATTCATGCACTGGGTGGGATTCTAACCAACGGATCCCTACATAATGTCGGTAGGTAGTTTCAAAACTTTCAATCAAGAGTGAATGAAACACGGCAAATCAAATTTAGTCCACGTTGACACACGGAACTATATCTCACTAATATACATAACTACATGACAAGTATTTGACGAGAATATTAATTTCAGTAAAAATAAAATTTCTATCTACATTTATAATTTGATGTCTCTATTAATTCAAGAGATCCTTGAATCTCGAATATGTTGATGGTATAAGTATCTTTAATACCATGTGTTCGACGATGAACTCTTAACAGTCTACTAGAATGTTATCAAAATCAACCTGTGGTTTAGCAAAAGAAATTTAAAATCGTCAATTTATAAATCACGTTCTTGACACCAGTCCAAGTAGGGAAAGTACATCATGAAGCCATTATACCTACAGTTATTGGTACATAAGTATAGAATATTAATAGTATAGGTATTATAAAAATAGCCATTAAAACTTGGTTGAAGGACAACTTTTAATAGACCATCACCATTAGGATAAGATGTCAGAACACAGGTAGGTCGGATGTTTCGCGTATAGGTACTGATAGGCCTACAACTTCTAAAAGACTAAATGCTAAATTCAGTCAAATACCATGGACAAGAGAACACCAACATAAAACACATATGGATCAGTGGTAATTTTAATAACATGGCAAAGATTCCAGGTTCTAATGCCTTATCAGAGTTATCCAGAAATGTCAGAATTAGTACATTATTCATTCACATTTTTTTTTTTTCTTTCAACAACATTAGGTACTTTAAAGGGGTCTAAAGTGACTGCCGTTTCATACCTATGAAATTATAAGGCTGTGAAACACTCATCTTTAAATGAGAATAAGAGGAAAGAGAAACAGGTGGATGAGAAACGGAATAAAACGATTCGAGCAACAGATAGAAGAGAACCTAGCTGATGGTTCCATAAAGGTGTCACAGTATCACGGACCCTCTCTAATCGACCAGATTTTTCAATATCAGGCACACCGGCTCTCACTGGCACTTCCGTTCTGATTTCCCCACCAGCTAGCACATCCTCCAATTTCTCCTGCCTAAATTTGTAGGAGTGTTGGGTGACATAGTTATAGCACGTCAGAAAGATAGTGGTATCTAGTTTGGCACTAGATAGCTATTATTATCATAAGAGGTGGACCTGATAGCAACACAGACTAGGAATAGACCAGGGCCTCATTACAGGAACCACTCTCACTCTCAAAATTCAAATAACGCACTCTCTGAAGGCATTATTCAACGAAATTTGAAGGTTGAAAGTAGGATTAGGTTCCAACCGACCAACCATTTCGCTTCTCGTCCAAATCTCGCTTCCAACCGTCACATTTCGTTCAAATAACGCACTCTTAGAATGCATTATTCAACAAAATTTGACAGTGGAAAGGGAGATTAGGGGATTTTGAGAGTGCCTTCTGAAATTTCTTTCACTTTGCAATTTCCCCAATCTACTTGGGGTCGGCATTGTTCAACCTCATGGTTGAGGTTGGCTGGTTGAGGCACATTTTTACGGCTTTTCTTTTTCGTCAGGTACTTTTACGGGTGTAAAATACCTATCAAAAATTACGTTTTTCACATAATGAATTCTAGACCCTCCCGAGTTGGCTGTCGGAACGTCCCTGTAATAGACGGCTCGGAACTACAATAGTAAGTAATTTGGACTGATTGTGGATGCAGAGATTAGGAACATGGAGTAACTAAAACAATATATCACAGTACTGATGATAATGTGGGTAAGCCAAGAAGATACTAATGATACACGAATAGATCTGAAATAGACCAATATGCCTAGGTAAAATACTTTACGGGTATTACTTACTGCACAATGATCTCAGAAGTCAAACAAAATTTAGTAGAACATCAAGAAACGGAAAGCATAAAAGCTGATCTGGATCAAGTTTAAAAGTGGAATCGAGACATGAGAATAGCAAACCTTACTGAACAAGGAGCAATTAAACTGAATTCGATGGAGGATGGAGGCCGAATATAGACTGGTGTGTAGAAAATAAAATTAAACAATTTAGACCATGTCATGGAAGATGGAAGTAAGAATAGGTAAGCTGTGAGTGAGGGCAAGGTGCTCAAGTAGCACCACCATACTAATTAAAATCTCACTCACTCGTAAAAACAAACGAAAGCAGACTGCTGTAGGTACTATGAGATTATCTGAATACAACACGCCCCCTAAGTCAACATGTGAAATTATTCAGGCACACGCTCCGTGTCCCCTTAAACAAAAAGGTGTCTCTGATCTACTAACTCCGATATAGTAGTCTCGGAGATTGATACGAGAGAGTAAAAACAGCGTGCTCGGAAACATCTTTCTCTGGGAGTACTACGAGAGAGTAAAAAAAGCGTGCTCGGAAACATCTTTCTCTGGGAGTACTGCGGGAATGGATAGAAACTCTCCCGGAGAATGTTTAACCAACTTACTCGGAACCTATCCCGGATCTATGCCCGAGCTAACTCGGGACAAGATCCAAGCTAACTCCAAGCTAACGTCCCGAGTACATGGTCTCGGAACGGTCTCCGAACGAGATCCAATACCCTGTGGCAACACCGCAATGCGCCTGGCTCCATATCTTAAGAGCGTGCACGCATTTTGTTTTTAATTTTTAAAGTTCTTTGTTTTATGCGACGTTAAACATAAATTAAAAAAAAATCTCCTGTAGGTAAATGTTGTAATCTTTTTAAAAGTCGTAAGTTGTTTTATCATATCATAATAGGTGTAATGTGTAATCTTTTTATAGTTTCTTCTTTTGCAAAAGTGTTTGGTTTTCACAGACATACCCTTGTGTTAGTATCTATTGATTGCAATCAATAGATACTACTACTAAAATAATTATGATCTATGGAGGAAATCCACATGATATTTTCCACCTGTTTACATGTATTGTGCATCCAATCCAACATAGCTTCAACCTGAAGAAACCTATTGAAGCTGCCTCCCTCCTCAAACATATTGAACCTGACATGGGATAAGTGAAAGTGACTACAAATTGATGATTTACACAAAATAATTATATCTAACAATTTCTGATAAAAGTCCAACAAGTTGACTCTTCTAAAGTTCCTACATCATAGTTTTAGGGTGTAACTAAAAAGAAATTTTTCTCTACTTTAAAAAGTTTACTGTTCTAAAGTGTACCAATTTCCATGCATTAATCATAAGTGAGTTTTACACTCCAATTAGTGGGGTAAGCAATATCTAAACAATATCTTACATTTTACATTTTTTTATAGTCAAACCAGGATATGTATGTGGAAATGCTGGAGATTAACCTGTTCCAGATATTCCACTTAATCAGAATCACACTCTTAACAGGTGTCTGACTGGGGGATTTTAAACAGGGAAAAGACCAGTGTTTTGCTAGACAACTATGAACAGAGAACTGACTAGCTAAAGGCTTTTTAATAGGTTCACATTATTGAAGATTTGACTATACTGTTCCATAATCAATAGATCCTGTGTTCAATTCACAGTTTTTTTTTCTTTCAAACAGCAATTCTGTTCAGTATACAACCCCCCCAGTAAATTCAGTATACAACCCCCATTTTTATTTTAAATAAATAAATCTGTTCTCCGAAAATGTGAGGCTGGTATATCTAGCCCTACTCAGGCTGAGTGAGGTGAATGTGGGTATCTGGTACTGTTCCCATTAAATTCAGAATGAAATTCCCATCCTCACTATCTCAAATCAGGACAGGGGTTTTTCATGAACCAGTTATAACATATAAAAAAATATTGTAAGTTTAGAAGAAGTATTAAGTGTTGCAAATTTAGACAGTTTTTTTACTTGTAATAAGTACATTTTTTACTATAATGTGTTCATTAATTTTAATTTTTAAAACAGTAGCTTGTATTATTCAAGATTTGAC
This sequence comes from Bactericera cockerelli, assembly GCA_024516035.1. NCBI lineage: Eukaryota > Metazoa > Arthropoda > Insecta > Hemiptera > Triozidae > Bactericera > Bactericera cockerelli. The sequence goes on from CM044959.1 coordinate 33,666,122, forward strand.
TACTCCCCGTAATCTAAAGATTTTGGTTCATTTTTGTTGTTGTGAAACAGATATAATTCTCCTTCTTTAGAAAATATGAGGCTGACATGTGTATACACAGCCTTTATCAGGCTGGGTGAGGTTAATGTGGCTACCTGGTACTATTCCCAGTAAATTCAGAATAAAATGGCCCAACCCAGGCTCGGTGAGCTTAATGTGGGTAACAGGTTTGTGAGTTTCCTGCAAATGAGGGTAAAACCTCGGTCATGATATGACTATGCAATTGAGGTTAAACCCACTTTAATCAAACAAAAAAAAAATCTGGAAGACTGTTCTTTTTTTTATGAATGCCATATTATAGTCAAAATTCTCTCTGGGTTCTATTTCCTAATTTCATCTCTAATAATCTCAACTTCTGTTCTGGTAGTCTTTGTCTTCGGGCAGCCTGCTGCTGGGCAGGAAGATGGCATTTCAGCACATCTCTCTCTTAATTACCTATATGTATAATAGATTTAGATTAATTAAGTCCACTTGGCTTAATTTATCTGCTGATTCTATGTTTTATATTCTGTTTGTTTCATGTTTTTGTTTGTTACATATTTTTGCTTTTAATTCTTTTACCATGAAAATGGAAAAATATAAAACTGAAAAACACAAATTGTCTTCTTATTTATTAATGTTAGCATTTCATCAACAGCTTTTCATCATTGTAGAACCAAATTGCCTTGAAATAGTATATTTTTCATCAAATCCAAATTAATTTTAAAAATTTCCTGTGAAATCACAATTTTCAATTTTTTCCGGGCAATGGCGGTGGTATGAAATTCAATATGGAGCCCCTTAATTATTAAGTAGGTATTCAATTTCCAAAACCTTGTAAAAATAAGCTTAATAAAATGCTCAGGGGGAGGAAATAGTAAGCTTATAAAAGTGTTTCTAAAATGTTAAGCCTTGTCAAAATAAGCTTTATAAAATGTTTGAATCTTGTCAAAATAAGTGTTTTTAAAATCTTTTTAAACACTTTCTGTGCCGTCTGGGTAGTCTGCTGTGACTAAAGATAGAGATACTTTTAAGATGTGAACTTATGTGATACTTTTATTTTCATGTCAATTTTTTTTCTAATGTTTCTAAATTGATTGCATAAATATATTGATACCTTAGATTCCTTGGGTCAAATAAGCATGGATTATCTCTATCAACTAGGGGTCAGAAATGGACCCTAACTGAGTTAGAACTGACTTAAACTCGAAAAATTAATATTAAAAATTGAATTCGTATCCTATGTCCTATACATATGTCCTAACTAAAGGGCGGGGTTATTGGTTATTGCCTATGGCAATCTCTTTATTCCAATTGTTTCTAGTCTCTTATTGGGATTTTTCATTCTTTAAGGTGTATTCTTCTTTTATTTTTGTTTTGTTCTTAATTATTTTATTTTAAATTTCACAATAACAAAAATGTTCTATTATAAAAATGTGTCGTATTATTTTTAGGTGGTTTTACAGCTAAAATTCCCAGGGTATTTAAAACGGTCTGTGGTCTAGAAGAGACAGTCCCCGAGAATGTTCTCGGAGACGGTTCCGAGAAGGCTCGGAGACAGTCCCCGAGAATGTTCTCGGAGACGGTTCCGAGAAGGCTCGGAGACGGTCCCCGAGAATGATCTCGGAGACAGTTCCCGAGACCGATCTTGGAGCAATCTCGAGCACCAGCAATCGACGCTACGGTGCGGACGTAGACTGTCCCGGAGCAGTCTCCGAATGGTCTCCTAGGTGTCTCCGATATCATTTTTTGGGATCCGAGACAGGACGATACAATCTCGTTCCTAGATCTCGGAGATGGTTCCGAGACTGTTTTTTGTTTAAGGGGGTATTTCCTAAGTGGAGCTGAAAATAGCTCCTCTTGGCAAGCGCAGATATTAAAACTGGAAGAAATCCTGCATTTCCCTGTCCTCTGTCTTTTCTCGCGTGCTTGTAATATGGAGGGTAAATCGGGAAGCCCCAGAATAGAAGCACGCACTAAGACTAAAGTTTGTACTCTGAGGGCTGACATTTTTACTTTCCTTATCCTATGATAAGGAAAGTATTGTATTTCAATAGTGCTGGCTAATTCCAACTGAATTCAAGACAAGAGCTGGCTCGCTGAATGTGTATTGTAGAATTTTTCATCCTCTGGGTTAAAGTATATAAAGGTGAAGAACATTATGCCACTGGAATTGTCATTGAAACTTTTGATGCACTCAATTTTTGCATTATTTTTTGCTAGTTAAAAATTAAGAATAGATAATTTGAAGGATTAATATTGATTTTAAAGTGTAGATAAAATTGTACTACAATAAGTTTGAGGTAAAACTGAAAAAGCGACTATGCTACAAGAAGTTTAAGGAATGCGTAAAAAATATTTTTTTTTTTTTTTAAGTAAAATAAAAAATACTTTTCAAAAAGAAGTTTCCTCAATTTCTTCACTTTTTCGTTATCATTCCCTTAGATAGATTATATTATTTGAATACCTCATTGACAACCAGAGTAGGTACAAGAACGAATAACTAAACTCACATCTGCTCGAATCACAAGCATAGTGTGCAGTAATTTACACAAGTGCATTCGTCACCCAGCACCCTCAAAATATCAGAACTAAAATTATTCCAGAGCCTTGCAACCCTCATGTTGTTTCATAGTGATAGAGTCTTATCAATTATTTATTTTGATACCCTTCCCTTCCTCCTTCTGATTCCTCGAAATGAAAAACTAGAGGGTAGATGGCACGGATCAAACAAATTCTGGAAAACTCCTTAGTATTCCAACTATTCCATAGATTCCGCTTGTTCTTGTTAAAATTTTCACTTTGAAATTTGCACTCTTCAATTGACTACAAAAAGATTTTTTCATCTCTGCTTTTCCTAAAGCTTAAGAGAATAATAATTGAAAATATTGAATACCTAAAACTGGGACGTTACATACTCGTAGGTTCCTACTTCATATTCATGGTTCAGTGCAAATTTTCTATTGTCTTAATCTGAAACCAAATTATATATTAATCTTTTATAAGATTATGACTCTCAAAAATCCTATTTTGAATCTACTGGGATTTGATCACTGATACAGACTGTGATTATACACGGTTTGATCAGCAAGTAAAATAAACATGTGTATTTAACTATACCTGTATTACCTCGGTATTTCTTTTGTTTTTAACTGGTGAATTATACCTCCCGTACACTGGGAACTAATAGGTATAGTTTAATTATTTTTCCTACATTTTAAATCAATTAAAATCACCGTAACCATGGAAACTAAATCAGAAGGACCTGGGCACAATGTAGACCGCTTTGGCTTTTTTATGTTATAAAAAAAAATCTAGAAAGAGTTAAAACAATAGTCGAAACTAGCGGGATCTCTGCTTTAATTGTTTTAGCAAATCATTGTCAATAATATCCATTTCATTCTGTGCATCATCTTCTGGTGTATTTGCATTACCAATCAAATCAATTACACCATTCACTGCGGTTAACATTACGGTTTTCAGTGTCTGATTTTTGTAGGCAGATAAAAAACCGCAGCAACTAATTATTGCCAAACCCACGATATTAACCAGATAGAGTGTTCAGAATTAGAAGTCTGGCTGGTGGTAAGTTAGGAACTATCTAAAATGAAGAACACTAGCAGTCTGGCTGAGGAACTAAGAACAGGGAAAAGTCCAGCAGTCTGGCTGGTTTAATCTGAAGGTACATCTACAGTAGTACAGACTGCAAGGGTTAAGCATTTTATTTTGCTGTATTTACAAAAGTTTCATTATTACTAAAATTCCTTGAGCTACGAACTCGAACCACCCACTAACATGTTACAAGTCCACCTCCATATCGATCTAGCTAATGCGGGTCTGTTATAACCAGGCTGAAAGGAGATAATGATAAGTATATTGAGAATAATAAAATACCTGCCAAAATCAATTCAAATCAAAGGTCAGAACAAAGGTCAGCTTCTGACCTTTGATTTGAATCAATTTTAGAAGCTCACGAAAATGCTAGCGACTCCTATGTTATACTTGAATGGTTAAAAAATACAGAAAACCCTACGTAGAGATTCTCCCTTGTGGGGTACTTTCTTTATTGGGCTGTAGTGGCAATATCTCTTGGTACTATGAGGAAAACTGATTTAGGTAAAGCTTAGGGTTATTACTTCTAGAAGTCTCTAATGTTGTACCAGAAGAATAAAATTGTAGTTGAACAACATTACTGGAGGTCAGTAATGTTGTTCAAGTCCCAAGGACGAGAATTTTAATCACGTGGGATTCAGTAGTTGTGCGACATCGCTCTTAAGATTTACCAAAAAATGTAAAATAATAATAAATTCAAGACTTCAATGTTTTTTATTTATGAAAAAAAAAAAAAGGATTGGATCTCACCGCAGATGGCGAGCCTATCCTAAGAAAGTTGAAAGCCTTTGGTTCAGATCCTACCCCACCAACTAACTGTTGTTTCTCACACTGTTTTCTTGACAAACTACTCACATAAACCTCACCCAGCCTGAGTGAGCCCGGAATACCATAATTATGTACTATGAATCACTATAACGTCGCGTCGTATCTGTATGTTATTAAACAGAAGGTTAATTTCACCTATGAATGTTAATACATCCCCGATGAAAGTGGTATATACTTTGTGACTGACTGACCTGCATACTCAGTGAGCATGAAGCATGGCATGTACCTGAGCTTCTACTTCTGTTGATTGGAATTTAATAATGAATTAGAGAATTAAGTAGAGTGTGGATGGATAAAGTTCTAAATACCTCTTGTAGGTATGAACAAATAGATTGAACATAAAACCAACGGATGAACATACTGGTATAATAATTTTACTGTACATACTTATTATTATTACTGCTATGATAGTGATGTAGACTTCAGAATAACATGAAATAAAGACAAATAATGATGGAGTATTGACATATTATAATTGTCAGTATTTTACTGCTATGATAGTGCAGAAAAAAGAAATGGTAAATTCGCGTAGATCATCTCAGAAATACACATAGAAATAATGGTTACTACTTATTTTGTTATGGTTACAATGGTTACAAGAGTAATGGGTATGTAATGATAGCTCTTGGATCAACCATTAGAGCAAACTTTGAGTAATTATAATCATAAGAATAGTAATTAGTAATGTATTATGTTTTACGCACTGATAACGATTTTCTTTAACTTTCTCGTCCAGCAAATAAAGAAGCGGCTAATCATGGAGTTAATGTTTGTTGGGAGATGTTTTCGACTGATGGTAACCCTTTGATTTTTGGGCTTGGGATACAGGTACAGGGTATAGGATAGGTACCAAGAAGTCCTAAATTATCTAATGTAAATCTTGTATCATGCATCCAAGAGTTCTGGGCTTAATAGCTTTACTTATAAAGCTTTGCCCTCATAAGATTTACTATTATTATACCTTTCAACTTCAAAGGTTCACTATTTTAGACCAATCTTTTGCTTGCCAGTTGTAATAAAAAACCGAAATTTACCTGGACACATTCACTGTGACTTTCAGGACATTTCCCCGGATCGTACCAATGATTCTTCTCCTGCGTAGCCTTTTTATTTGCCTTGTTCGGTCGGGCACTTTTGCTTTTGTCCTTGAGCTGACCTCTCTTGTCCTTGTGTTGACCTTTGCTATTCTTCCAGTTATCATGGCAACCACAATGTGGTTCCAAATCCTGTATAGTGTCGTAATTGACGGCCGAGTTTTTCTCGTACCCAAGAAACACACACGGTTGAGTTGAGAACATGGTGGGAGTTGTTTATTTTTGTATTTTTTTTTTTTTTTTTTTTTAATGGACAGGAATAATATTAGTTTACGAAACTTTTAAAAACGTATAAAATTTGTACTGGTCTGCTGGCTACATTAAAAGCTCTGATAATGACAAAAAAAAGTTTGTATTACCTGGAAATAATCAGATATTAAGTAGTGAATGTATAAGTGTAGTAATGTTGTGTAATGAAAAGTGTAGTGCAGGGCTGCCCAACCAGTCGATCGCGGAGTGATTTTGGGTCGATCACGTCCAGAGAGGTGAGATGACGTTCTAAAAGTCTAGATCTCTAAAGTACAAAATGATTTTGAACGAGGTTTTCTGGCATCTCACACAAGTGAAAATCCGAGATCTCCTTCCTTAACTCATGAGAATTAAAAGGAGGTTTCGTGACTTTTTGAAACTTGAAGATCGCGTTGATTATCTGAGACTTTATAGTAGATCTTCTTCTGTAAAGGTTGGGCACCCTGATGTAGTGTATGAAATTTACGTCTAAGAGAGTTAGCTGCTGGAATATTAAGTAAATGTAGAACCTCAAACTGGATAAGTATAAATAAGTAGCGAAAATATATAAAATGTTTGGTACAATTTGTAGAGAACATGACTTCAATTATTAAATTTAATGTAATATAGTCACAAAAACCGAAAGACTTCATGTATAGGCATTAGGCAGTATGCAATGTAGATTAGGTACCTATATGTGTTCCAGTGTTCCTAAATATCCTGACCATACCCTATTAGCATAATTATTTAATCAAATGACATCTCCATTGACACTAGACACAGCATAATAGTAAAGTTAATTTATTAGCTACTTTTTCAGCCAGCCATCAAGTAGGCAACATCAAATTTGAAAGTTCGCTGAATTCTTAATAACTACCAAATTTTAAGAAATATTTTTAAAATTTTCAGTTTTCAGTACTTAATTTCAACACACTACACATGCATACACTACACACTGGACACGGAAGGAGCCCAGAACAATGGTTCTGGGCGTCCAAAGGGTTCACACCCACATCAATCCTTCCACCACCATGACATCAAACATGGACATGGAAAGTGAATTCGCTACTTCTTGTTTGTATAATTTTAGGTACTCCTATTTCAAGGCTTAGCTTAGTATAAATGTAATTCATAAATACTTAATATTATGCTATGAATTGATTTTCAAACCCTATCTATTTCATCACATTAATTAGGAAATTGATATTTTTTTATATAAATTTAGGTTTGTGAGTTTCCTGCGAATGGAGGGTAACACCCCCGTCGTGATATGACCATGTAGTTGAAAGCGACGTTAAACCAAAAAAAAAAAAAAAAAAAAAAAAAAAACAGTCGAGACAGTAAGTAATTAGGTCTTTGTAATTAGGCTAATTTGTGTACTTTTGTATTGAAAATGAAAGAATCAAGACTTATCAGAACATCAGTTTAATAATTTTATTATTTCTCCTTTACACTTGTTGACAGAAAGAGATGGAAAAACTCATCGAGTTTTAAAGAGATGGAAAAACTCATTGTATCTGGTATCACTGGAGATGTCATTTGATTAAATAATTATGCTAATAGGGTATGGTCAGGGTATTTAGGAACACATACCTATACCTCATGGAAGTTTTAAAGTTAAAAAAAAAACCGTTAAACTGTCGAAAAAAGTGATGAGTTTAATGTGAAAATTTGAATATCCAAAATCAACACAATAAAAAGACGAATTAACTCGAATTTATCTTAGGGGCATTTGTTATTTGTTGGATTTTACTAAATGAACTGTAGAAAAAAGGAACTTTTGTTACCTATTGATCGCTTTTCACTTTGGTTAAAGAACTTTTAATTTACACTTGATTATTCGAGACACTGAAAAACTGTGGACTAGTACCTTCAGTACTAAAATTATTATTAGATTATTGATTGAGAAAGGCAGAAAGAAAAATAGAAATAACTTTAAAGAAGAAAATTATTCATTTATTTCTTTAAACAAAAAAAAGTTTTAAATATTCAACTACTTTCTACCATATGTTGTGGTAGAAACTGTGAGCACTACAGAGCACTACACAACAGCAAAATTAAATAAAATTATAAGACGAACTTAAACTTAAACCATGATTTAGCTTATTATTAAAGGGGAAGTTACAATCTGACACACACCTACTTCCCAAGTTGTATAGTCGCTAATGGAGGAAGAATATGACGAACTGAACAGACAACTGCATAAGACAATAAAATGGATATTGGCCAATTAATTTCATGATTAAATTTAGTTTACTCAATTAGTTATCATGCAACTCTGGGGATTCAACACTTAAAATTTATTTCGCTTGTTAATATTATCACACAATTTTAAAAGAGTAAAGTATTTTTTTTAAATGAATATTTATATAAAGAGAGGTCTGTAACACTCAAATCCTTGCGCAATATTTTATTTATGAAACTTGAGTAAATAGATCACTAAAACGTTTAAACTCATTGCTGAAGAATTACAAGACACCACACACGCTATGGTCAGTGTTATGAAATAGACTTTTGACTCTAGCTAAATGTCTGATGACAAAACCAATGAGCAATGATAAAAAATAAGTGGAAATGTACACAGCCTGTGTGACAAGTTACATAAACGACCTTTGTTTCAAAAAACTTATGGTGATTTGGTAATTACCCAACCTACGTAACTACCTAGAAGTATTCTAGGAAGAATCAGAATTCGGGTAGTTTACCTGCATGACTTAACAATGTAAAAATATCCAATGACAATGAAAAAGACCTTAAAACCTTCGCAAATACATAATAATGAACCATATTTTATTTCTTTGTTTTGGGAGTTCTGGAAATAACCAAACGCCTATTGTAGTTCACTTTAACAAAAGCAACAATAATAATGAGAAGAATAATGACTCATCCGACTTTTGAATACCAAACCTATATCAAGGTAGAAAATACGATGTCAAGTCTATGGGCGCATCACGATTCGTCTCAAAAAGGGTTTTTTAAAAAGGTTGGAATTTCAGGTATAAAAATGACCACACGATTCGTCTCAAAACATTTTTTTTTTTGCGAAAAAGTAAACAACACGATTCGTCTCAGTACGACAATAAAATACGGTACATATTGAGGGATATTTTATTACATCTTATTTAAAACATCTTAGAGGGAATTTTTTCTTATATTCTTGAGGCATGGCCTTCTATGCATTTTACCTAGACCTACTTTAAACCTAAGGCATTGCCTTCTATGTATTAACCCTAACCCTACTATATTCTTGAGGCATGGCCTTCTATGTATTTCACCTAACCCTACTATATTCTTGAGGCATGGCCTTCTATGCACTTTACCTAACCCTACTATATTCTTGAGGCATGGCCTTCTATGCATTTTACCTAACCCTACTTTAAACCTAAGGCATTGCCTTCTATGTATTATCCCTAACCGTAATACTATATTCTTGAGGCATGACCTTCTATGTATTTTATCTAACCCTACTATATTCTTGAGGCATGGCCTTCTATGTATTTTACCTAACCCTACTGTCAAACACTCAAATAAACACTGATAACATAGATGACTGTTACTGGTTCAAAACAATAACATCGTGAACATCGCCATTTTATAGGGATTTTTTTTTTTTTTGGTGCGAGAGGGAATTTTTTCTTATGGGGATAGTTTGAAAGGGATATATATATTTTCGATTTTTGAGTATTTGAGACGAATCGTGTTATGAGACGAATCGTGTTTTGTTTTTCTTGAGACGAATCGTGTTGTGAAAAAGGCCACCTCAGGTAGTTTGAGACGAATCGTGAAATCCCCAAGTCTATAATGTACCAGGGACAAAATCAATGTTATGATTGGCATCGAAATAACCGCCTTCCAGGACTTACAAATTTATACACAATATCAGCGAAGCATCTTAAATGAGTCACTAATGTACCCTCGTAATGGTGCAGGAATGGGACGAGTAGAAGATTGATGCATTAATAATGTTTAACTTTTGTAAAAAAAAAAAAAAAAAAAAAAAAAAAAATATATATATAATAAAAAAAATCCCTCGTAATTCAATTTTAATTCAGAAATAAACATAAAATATTTAACGTCACAATGAATAATATTGATAGTATTGACGAAGACTTAAGTTAAACTATTAGGCACCGCATAAGAACTTCTTGTCCATCCTATGGCTTTATTGGCTCATTGAGTACACAACTTAATACTAACAAAATTTATTGAGAAAAAAACATAATTATAATGATGATAATTTTCTTTGACACTTGTCCACACGAGGTTTCTTATCAACCAAAAAGAAATTAATAGCGACGGGTGATTTGCTCTTTTGTCTCAAAACTCTTGATCTCTATTTCGTAAACAAAGGGGGGGCGGTTTTTTGCGTACATGATCCGGAGGGGTACCAGCATTGGAAATAATTCGCAAGTCTTTTTTATTCACATTTACCTAGTAGAATTTTGATTTTTTGGCCAACTGGTACCTTGAACCCTTGCAAAATCGGGAGCGAATTGGTACTTGAACCTTTGCAGGTTTGGGAGCGAACTGGTATTAAAAAAGGTAAAATGGAGCGAACTGGCGACCTCCCAGCTCGTGTATACTGTACCTATCTTTGTTTACTTCCAATAATTTCTAATACATATTAGAAACCGGAAGTATTTTTTAACTATCAAAATATTATTAATATTGAGTGAGAAAATATAAATGAGAATATCACCAGGGCCTTTTGTTTTACAGAAAAATAGAAGTCCAAAACTCTGTTCTGAAAACTTTCAATTTTATCAAATGGCGACGGCCAGACATGAGTAATATATTACACTGTTTCTGTCTGTATCGCAACGTCTGTACTATCGTATAAAGTTACAACGATAAATTCGCAATAATTTCAATGCCGCATAGAAACTCAAGAATGACACTGGAGATGCCTACGTTAGAAACTCTTCGCTAACTTTCTTTTCTTGCAAAAACCATAAAATATGGTAGAAAATGAAATGTCCAAATCGGCATTGTGAATTGCAATGACTGATAGGTTGTGCCAAGGTATTTCTCCGTGATAATGCTGGCAATGCATGCGGTTTTGTCCAAGTCTTTTTCTTATTATTGTGTGTAAATCGTCCAAATATTGATTTAGTATTAAAAAGTCATCATATTTGTGTCAGTCACCTACGTGATATCACAACAACTCAAACTCGCTTTACTAAATCTACGCTGAAAGCAGGACTTCCGATCTCCAGGTTACAAGTCCGCCGCCTTATGGATCAAGCTACTGAAGTCGGTTGATTTAGTATTATATCTGACGCTGGAAGGACTGATGGGAGGGCGCTCTTGGTCGCTCAGAGATTAAGAAAGCGCTCTCACTCTCACAATCCCCAAATCTCCCTTTCAACGGTCACATAACGCACTCTGATAGGTTGTTTTGTTCAAATGAATCAATCAGATTGCGTTGTTTGACGGTTGAAAGGGAGATCTGGGGATAATCATAAGAGTGATTTTGTACATTCGGAAAAGTAAATAATTTTGTGCAACTGTCAGCTTTGACAATGGACTGCCTGTCAATAGGTATTTATTTTTTATTTTATTTACTTACAGTTTATTTTTTTACAAAACAATCAAAAACAACAAATAAATAACAACAAATTTAAAAAAAAAACTTAGAAATATGTATATACAAAAAATTGAAGAACAATATTAATATTTTTAATTACAATTGTTTCTTAATCCGGGGTGAAGTTAATGCCTTAGGCATTCTCTGCCACTTAACCCCGGCAGGTATATCATGTTACAGGCAGATACACTACATCATTAATAGCTATCTCGTACATACTTCTTATATTGATAACCTATACTATTCATGAGTATTCACTCATCGCAACTCTTTTTGCGGTAGTGTTTTACCTGGTGATTTAAGTAGGTAAAAGTACTTTGCACAAAGCTGAATTACACTTAGAGTAGTAGCTGAGGTCGTGCTGAATTCATTGGCGAAACTATGAAGTTTCTACAGTGCAATGTACTTGTATCTATTACCTATATTTACTTAATTACGACTTCAGATCTTAACCAACAAGCAAGATCAATGATTGATTTCTATGTTTCGAGTGTCATACAACAAGAATGATTTTCTATTCAGAAACTTACATGGGGAGGGACAAACGTACAATAGTTTCATATTTTTGTGAATTAATCAGTGATATGACCAATTGACCATCATGCAGTTGAAAGCGATGTTAAATTTAAAATAAAATAAAAATCACTGAATTTAAATAACAGAAAAAATATCTTCTATTATTAAGTGCAAGCTGATAATGTAATAAGAACTATTCGTCTAAATACCAAAGCGTGCGGATATGACTAGAATGGGAAGTACAATTAAAATCGTTACAAACAGGTTTCAATCAAGAAGTAATTAAAAATTCTCGACGTAAAATACTCCACAAAAAACGAGAAGAAGAAAGAAAAAACGATACTCGAACTTTTAATCTGTATTCATTTCCTAAATAATACAATACTGGTAGACGCTGAACTTTCAAGGATGATTAATCGAGTTTTAACAAATAAAGATAAAAACCGCCGTATAGATAATGGAAAATAGAAGGAAGAATACAGTATCAATAACAAAGGTTAAAAATTAAGTTATTGAATGAAGTTATGCAACGTGCAGCGAAGTTAAGACTTGGATGGGTGAACATTCAAATAGGAACCATGAATCGTGATGATGGCTGGCTCCTCAGTAATTAGAAGATGGATACAAAAAAAAAATCCACGCGCGGGATTCGAACCCACAGCACGCATAGCTCACAGTCCTGGCTGAGAAGTATTGACCTGCTCCAGAGAAAGTGATGCTCTCGCTGGCATTTCACTCTCAATTGTTCTTCCGTTTCATATATTGTTATTGTTTTTTAATTCCATATGATTTAAAGCTATGGTGAACAGTGATAATAAAAAATATAATTGTATACAGGGTGGCAGAAATAAATTACAAATCTGAACATACATAATGCAATCATTTGCAAAGATTACATAACTTTTTTAATTTATTATGGGTACCTACGAAAAGTATTTTTTTTGGGTGATTCTACATCACTTTCCTTCCAATGAGATAAGGAAAATAAAATTAGGAAGATTCTAAGATCTTATAATATAAGTAAGAACCATAAGGAATTGACACGAATAGAAGAGGTGGTAGTGAGATATTTAAATTAGGGGAAAAGCGGGAACTCTACGCAAGAAATACGACGTATTTTGAAATCCTAACAGAGATTCTAATGGGAGGGACAGGAAATCAATGGAGTAAAAAGCCTAGGTCCTTCTCGGGTTGTTGGTGTTGCTATTTCGGTCATTATATTTGACTATCTATCATAATACCTAAATTCAGTCAAGGACTACAAGTAATTGGTTTAGGCCCAAGTACATAGTCGCTAATGAGCAGATTAAATCAATCAACTTTATACACAATCAAATGGCTAATGGCCGGGCTTAATCAGACAGTTAGTGACTAGGCAATCCACCATAAGTCATCCAAACACGTATACGTATGGCTCTGACGGACAATCAAATTAATCAACCACAGACCACCCTGTATAAATATGATCCATATTGTATTTCTGTGGCATTAACGATGCTGCCTCGTTATTTCAAATTAATTTTAAACCCCGGGTGAGATGCACAATTTGCGTGGGAACCTCGCGCAATCCATCTTCATCACTCTTTCTGCTGTGCTCTTTACTTTTTGCTGAAATACAACAAAAAAGAAGAGTATTTCTTTTCCTCAGACAGAATGAGGTAACATATCCCATGGGAACTGAAATGCGTGTATTTGCGATTCTATTCCGAGGATATTTTTAGGAACTAAAGTGCAATACCATGTACTTGGTCATCAGATAGCTTGGTGGTGAGTTATTTGACTTGTATCTGCGGTTTGCCACTTTAACGTGTAAAACGAGAGAATAAATTTTCTCATTTGAGAGAAGAATTTTCGACATCTGAATAAACCTTTTGACTACCATACATTAATATGGAACTGAAAAGATTTTTTTTTATTCAGAAGTAATTAACGTGAGTATACCGTCAATGAGTTATTATACATAATGCTGATAGCTTGGAATTTTTTTTTTTTTTGAGAAAAAAGTTTATTTCCTTTTAGCAGGAGGAGGAAGAGGAGGTGTAGAGGAAGGGGAGGAGAATAAAGGAAATAGTTTCTTTCGAGAAAGTATTTCATAACGAGTAAAGTCAAAAATGTTTTCTGCTTTATTTTATATAACTAAGTTACCTAGGTATCTCATTATAACTTAGTATCCTCTCCAATATGGCGAAAATAATGAGACCCACCTGAGTTCTCCATGGCGTCACAGCAAATATGGTAGGTATGCAGAGGTGAACACAAGACAACTCTAGGAAGGAAAGCAGGTATGTACAGCGAATAAAAAACAGCTTGAAATATTATCCAATAGTCGTAGATACTGGTTCATTTTGTTCATTGTTTTCAAATGTAGACATGAGAATTATCTAACAATAGCCATATAGAGAGAAAATGCTAAACTATACATTATATCATAGGTAAGTACTTTATGTATGGATGTTTGTATACTATACACTACTAGCGGGCTATCGCCCGCTTTGCGGGCCGAGGCATGGCCGTGAAAGCAAAAAATCCTTTTTCGCCAATGGCAAGTGTTGTAGTGGGAATTTCGAAAAATCCCGTCTTATTGCACATCTAGACTATAAGACAAAGCTAATACCTACCAAATTTCAGCTTCCTAGGACTTACGGTTTGGGCTGTAGAGCGATTATCAGTCAGTGAGTGGTCAGTCAGTGTCTTTGACATTTATATATTAAGATTGTATGTACAATGTCCATATAACATTTATAACACGCTCATCTTGGTTTCCTGGCGTTGGAAAACTAGCGTATAAAGGTCTTTCTGTTACCAACTAATGTCTTTTTTACCATTTACATTGTGTCGACAATTTTTTTCAACTTTTACCTCATGAAAAAGGGACGAGTAAAAAATAGTTCATTAAGGTACCTACATAATAAAACTACGGACTGTTCCATACGAAATTATACCGTGGACGCCACAGAGGGAATTCCAGAGGTAATGGTAATGCAACTCACATTCCACGAGTACATACCTATCCTAGTAGGAGCTTGAATAATATTGCATGGAGTACATTAGTAAGGTAATTAAAACTCAAGGAGAAGCATTAGACAATATAATGACCCAAACATTTATGCATCAAGTTTGTCAGTCAGCGTAATGCAAAACGGTGCAGATCTAAATGTTCCACAAATTTCCATTAGGTATATCGAAGTTGAATGTTCGTGAACAAAAGAAAGAAGAGATTATTGCAATCCTAGAAACAGAATTTCTTTTGACAAAGCTATTCTGGAAACGGAATTCGAAAATTCCAACACGATCGGAACTTGAAACCAGAACATTGTATGAAAAATCAGAGTTGTTTACAACCATGTCGTTTTGGAAGCAAAAAATCTTATTCAGAAAAAGGCAGAGGTGTTCATCTCTTGACCGCAGAGATTGGCATACTTAATGTATGCAGAATCATAGTTATGCACTTCACCAGTCGTACCTTTCTAACCTAGAAACCAATAAACATTCCTAAACAAACTCGCCATCATGGGAGAAGAAGCTTTGAAGTCATCGACTCATAAAGCACATGATTGTACACTGACGTGTCTGACGTAATGCCCTAGTGCTCCAACATGATGGACTGCTATCCATCAAGACTCTGAAAGACCAGAGCATACTTGCAAATTCAGTTCCCGATAGGGGATAGCCATTGTGAGAAAGAAATCTACATATGCATAATAAGTAGGTTAAGTTTAAAAAAAGTTATCATATAATTATGTGTTAATCACTTTCGTGGTGTCACAACTAGTCCAATTCGCTTGACAAAATCTTTGTTGAACTTGGGACTTGAACCACCGACACCCAGGGTACAAGTCCGCCGCCTTATCGATCAAGCTACTGAGGTCGGTTAATAAGTAGGTAAATATTTTTCGTCCAAAGTCTCTTTAACAGTTCTTTGAGAGGGGGGTAGACCTATAATAACTCACAGTCCCTGAAGATCGTTCTCGCAAATCTGACATTGCTCTATTTTGTAATCATCAACGGGGGAAAGAAAATTTAATAATAAATAGAATGACTTATTGTATTTATTATTATGAATAACAGCCGTGCGAGTAGTTGAATGGAGTGAAATTTAGCTGTCATGGCAAGGAGGGAGTGGAATGGAGTGACATTCATGGCAAGGTGGGAGTGGAATGGAGTGACATTCATGGCAAGGAGGGAGTGGAATGGAGTCACATTCATGGCAAGGAGGGAGTGGAATGGAGTCACATTCATGGCAAGGAGGGAGTGGAATTGAGTGACATCATGGCAAGGAGGGAGTGGAATGGAGTCACATTCATGGCAAGGAGGGAGTGGAATGGAGTCACATTCATGGCAAGGAGGGAGTGGAATGGAGTCACATTCATGGCAAGGAGGGAGTGGAATGGAGTCACATTCATGGCAAGGAGGGAGTGGAATGGGGTCACATTCATGGCAAGGAGGGAGTGGAATGGAGTCACATTCATGGCAAGGAGGGAGTGGAATGGAGTGACATTCATGGCAAGGAGGGAGTGGAATGGAGTGACATTCATGGCAAGGAGGGAGTGGAATGGAGTCACATTCATGGCAAGGAGGGAGTGGAATGGAGTCACATTCATGGCAAGGAGGGAGTGGAATTGAGTGACATCATGGCAAGGAGGGAGTGGAATGGGAACTCCGGCTTCTGGCAAGCGCAGAAATTTCCAAAACAAGACAGCTTGACGTAAAAAAAACAATATCCAACAAAAGCTAACATCAGCAATGCAGAGTTGTGTCAAACATAAAAAAGGTTTTTAATTTATTTTCTCTCTTGTGGATATTTCATTTCTCCTCAGGATATTAAATTCAATATCCTTGGTGCATTTTCTTGGTGATATTTCTTTAGAACACTTTAGGCGATAAATATCATCATCATCAGTCTCGTCAAGAAAATACGAGAAGGTCAAGCTCGAGTTACCAATTTTATTTATTATTTATTTATTTAATATTTCTACGGGAACTACCCATTTTTACAAAGTCCCTACATAAAAAAAATAATATAAAAAAAGAAAAAAATCAATTGAACAATAAAATCAATTGAATAAAATAAAATTAAAAATACAATTGAATACAAAATTAGTATAAAAACGACTGGTTGATGATTAGTGCCAGGCCAAATATTTCCGAAAGTTGAATTTTTATGATGGACATTCTGTCGTTGAAAATATCAACATTGTAAGGTGGATTTGATATGGTGTTACATACTTCCATACATCTGTTCATAGGAGCTGTTTTAAATATATTTGTTTTACCAAATTTGGGTATAAAGATGTTTTTAATTTTTTATCAAGGTAGGTGGAATATGAGAAGGTAAAATAGACACCACCCTTCTGCCACCATGCCAGACATTCAGGAACAAGAAGATGTAAGGTAGGTATCATATAATCTGAATAATCTTTTACTAAATATTTGCCTTACTTGGGAGTCCTGGGACTCAAACCACAGACCTCCAGATTACAAGTCAGCCGCCTTATCGATCGAGCTATACTGAGTTCAGTTAGAACTAAAGTACATTGCTGCCGTTATACAGTAAAATGCATATAATTCAAATTGTGCAAGTGGCACATTATACATGTAAATTACGAAAAAAATGTAAACCACACAGTTAACACAGAATTGATTTGCAATCATATTATACGAGGAATACAAAACCCTATAAACATCGTGCCCTACTCCCGATCTCAATATGTATATGTTGTGATAGTACTCATGTTCGTGTATTCCATGTTATCACATTACATTTAATCACGATAGATATGTACTCATACCGTGTTATGAACATCTTCACATCATGTTATCACAAAAAAGAACTACAATACATTATCTCAGAACCCATCTGATATTGCAATCACTGAACTTTTACTCTAGTCATGTAGCTAGTCTTTAATCAAAATAACCTCATTTGATAATCACCAGTAATCAGCAAAATCATCAGATTACGAGACTGTGCCAATAGATGTTTTGTTGAGGGTTGGTGTTGAAACGTCAGTAGGTACATCATAATAATATTGTACATGAATGGATATAATAATATTATGTATGTATGTTTTATACTGATGTAGTAGGTACACGGTATATTATATTATGTCCATCCTTACAGTAACCTGTAGAAATCTGTGTTTTTTTTCTATTCTGATTCTAACTGCACAACAACATCGAGGATTTGGGGGAAGCAGTTCCGACTTTCAACAGCTGCTCCATAAGGTTCCTTACACCTCTGGTATAGTGCCACCTGTGTGACGTGTGCTAGACCTGCTACTTAGGTATTACTAGATACTACTTCTAAGATCTCAACCTCATGCCCTCATATAATGACAAGTACATGTGCTACAATGCTAGATTATAGAACATCATTTCTTCATATCATAGACCACATTTTCAACTGCCCTCAGAGACAAACAACCCTGACAGATAAAAGCCGACCACTCTGCTGTCAGGTATACCTGATGAGCACTCATACTCTCCAGGTAGACCTGAAGGTTTTGTCAGTTCAACATGGAGCCTTCTGGACCTGATCAAATTTTCACCAGGTATCAGGTCGCTTTCAGGTCGTCTGAAAGACTTGTTTTTGCTGCCACACACTATAAGGTCTACCTGACATCAGGTATAACTGACACCTGACGTCAGGTATACCTGATAGTGAGTGGCCGGCTTAACAGTGCGAGGTCTGTGCTTACAACCTAAAGCTGTTCCTGCTTTCCTTCAGAAGGGGGAGACGAGGAACAAAGGGAATTTTGATAGTTTCACTACAACAACAACATGCTAGGTCATAAATAATATTAAGAAAAAAATTATTCGAATCATGAAACCGGGTTCCAAAAGTATATTGGTGTTAAATCTTTGAAATTTATACATTCAAGAAACGCTAAATTAAGGAGATTAACGTTGTTTCACAACACTGATGTTTTTAACTAGGACACAGAGGCAGGTATATTGCACAAAAATCATTAGTATTTTTAATGTTACCTATGTTTGATTTTTTTTCTACGTTTTTAATTTTTGTTTCTTAATACTAACAAGAATGATTAACTTATACTAATAACAAATTGGTAAAAAAAAAAAGCGACCTAAGCCTCATACCAACCTGGTTGTCCCTGATGAATCATTGATAATAATCAGTAGGCGACGGGCTGTTACTATCAGTATGTAATATATCTGAGTATGTACATAGTAGTACATACTTATTACATGATAAATTATGTATCTATACCTCAAGGTCGCACACATGTGGCCTGCAGATATCTGACAAGTGCATAGCTTGCCACAGGTACAGGATAATGTACTTGGCACCTATACTTTGTGATAAGACTGATAAGGGAAAAATGCTTTATTCTTCTCATTGAAGATTACTATTTTATCGGTAAAAGGAATTCCTGTAAACCAAACTTCAGTCAGGTACTTGAAGGTAAGGTCGAAACAGGGGGGGAGAGGGGGGTTTGAGTGGGGTTCAGAAATCTCGCCTGACGTATATTCCATCTTTGCAGGGGTTTCTTGGAAATTGGGGGGGGGGGGGGGGGGGGGGTTGTCCCCAAATGTAACGTCCCAGGCGTGGTTCACAATCAAAGCTCGTCTGGCTAGGGGACATTAAACAGGGAGAAGACCATAGTGTCTCGCCAGAGGACTATAAACAGAAAACTGACTAGCTAACCCTTACAATCCAGGCTAGCTTGCAGTTTTCCAAGGGTGGAGACCATCATTCCCCCTCCAGCTGTAAACAACAACAATCAAAGCATTTTCTACCACCTAACCCTCAGAGCCTTATTATTATGTGGTCACAAACTCAAATAAACGAATAATAGAAGTACAGAAGAGTAGGGTGAAAGCCATATCTACCTTTGAGACTTTGAGGTGCCATCGGTTTTCAAACTGCTGGACTGTTCAGTTGTCTATACTATGGGAATACATCCCTCTTGGCAAAATAGAGAGATGAAAAATTGCATCCTCAATCTGTTTCTGACGTAAATCTCTACGGTAGTGGAAAAATCTGTCCTGTGCTTCCGTCTGAATTACATTACACGGACGTACATGGGGTATACTTGCCATTGATTTACAGACGTAGGTACATCACCTGTGTTGAAGTACTTGTACCTACTGTGGGTATGAATGTGCCATACCACATTATACACTACATCACATTACATAGATACGTACATTTATTAGTACCTAATATTAAATGTACTGTACTACATATTCATTAGGAGTATGCGTAATTATGTATTACCTACATTATAGTATATAATATACATATGTATTTATATTTCATTAGGAACCTAATAAATACTTATATTTCATTAGGAACCTAATTAACCTAATACATAAGGCTGTGAGTAGTATTCTTCCCCGTAGTGCACCTGGGTAACGCTTAACATAATACAACTGGACGCCAAATTGTCCCAATTGATCTCCTGGCGAATATTTGATAAACAATATTGTTATATTATGGTATATTATTCTTATGTATGCCATGTACAATTTTGTTAAAATATAAAAATCCATATGATTAATAAATAAATACATAATTAGGAACTTGAGCAAGAACCTGGTTGTAACTAGGCATAGGCATGGATTTTAACCAGGGACTGAAGGACTATCACACGGGGTTAGTGCGCAGAAGACCCCGGTTCGAATCCCAGCAGGGTAAAGGTTTACTGTTTGGTTATTTCCATCACGTCCGGGGCGTCCAACAATCAAAGAAAATAATAATTATCGCCTTATTTATACTGCCCGATTAAGACTACTAAAGTCCCATTATTCCAGCAGTAAGCCCAAGACATATTATTATGTGGTAAAAATCAGAATGGGAGGATAACTTGTCATGTCCCGGTTGGGTTTCGAACCCACGACCTATGGAAACTTTGGATTCACAGAGTGCCGCCTTTACCACTGAGCTACCGGGACAGACATTGAGAATTAAGGAAGTGTTAAGTTTCTAGTTGAGACGGATTGGAGTAATTGTGATTAACATAATATGTATGTATGATAAGTATTGAGTTGATAACTCACATCGTCTTCCTCTTGAATGTCCAGACTGGTGGCGGAAGAATAATGTGACCTATTTTACACTTGACTTGACAGTGTCTAGTTTATCTATTACTCCATACTTACTAAATAACAACCAAGCTATTACTATTTCGTAAGTACTAAGTAGGTACTAGGTATTATTAAATTTTAAATTTCGTAATGCATCATAAATAAACAACATGTATTCTCTATTTTACAATGTAAAGATAATAATGTTGGCAGTAATGTACCGAGATGAAAGTTTTATTTTAATAATAGTTGTAAAACACATGTTAAGAACTTGTGGAATATACAAACAAATATTAACCTACATGAGAGAAAGTCAGGTAACGACTTATTTTGTAACGTCTGTACCTACAGTCAAGGGCGTAGGCAGCGTGGAGCAGGTAGGAGCAGGTGCTCCTACCTAAAAATGCTTAATGAGTATGCAATTTGTGAAGGGGCTCCAAAAGATATTGAAAAAAAAACCTATTAAAATATAAGGAAAGTAAAAAACTGCAGTGTCGCTCCTTGTGATGGTTATATTGTTATTCTGTACCTATACATATACAGGGTGTAACAGACTAAATGTAAAATCTCTTAAGAGGTGGTAGAATAGATCATTTCCAACCATTAATGTTCTATAACACTTTTGATTTAACTCAGTGGTTCTCGAGATATTATTTTTTTGAATTATTTTTACAAGTCCCCTGCCGCTGGACAAAGAATGGCATCTAACTCCGTAAATACAGTAGATGAAGCAATAGATTTAACTTTTTCCATAAGATAACAATATTTCACTATTATTTAGACTAGATTTATTCTTAAAAAGTGCACAAGTACTGAAAAAAATCGGCAGCAGCGGAAAATTTATCGCGAACATGAAATCCACCTGAAACTTCAGCCGCCATTTTCTCAAAATACTGCCCTCATAAAGTATTGGTTTCATTTATGTAAAAACTTGCTTGAAGTCTTATCTTTTAGAAAATATGACACACTTGATATAAAACTTTCATTTTTTATTGAAACCAAGAGAAACTAAAAAAAAAGTCATTCAGTACTACTAACTGTATCTACTAGGCTACCATCCTACTTTTACCTAGGGAACTAATTTTTTTCTTCAATTTGACAAATTATGGTTGTCATTTACTTTCCAACGGCCCAAAAAGTTAGCCTCAGTCGATTCATTGATAAGGCTGCGGACTCTTAACTTGGAGGTCACTGGTTCGAGTCTCAAGTATGGCAAATATTTAGTAAGACGAGTTTGAGCTATTGTGACACCACGATCGTGATTAATTGACCTTAATATTTTAGTATGTATGTATGGTTTTATTTGTGGTGAAGCACAAGGCCTCTTCACATTTTTTGTGGGTAGCGCAGCATTACTAAGAGCCTCCTTTACTTTTCGAATTATTCTATTACATTAATTTCTTTTTACTCTGGTAATGCCGCCACTGGTCGTTACTCATACAAGTAACTACTCATTTTTCCTCACGAGGTATGAGTGAACCCCGAACATCCAAGTGCCATTTATTTTCCAACGGCCCAAAAGTTTGCCTCAGTAGACTCTTAACTTGGAGGTCACTGGTTCGAGTCTCAAGTGTGGCAAATTAGTATGTACGTATCCATGTATGATACAATATTAATCGTAATTGTTCATTTGTTCATAAGAGGAAAGGGTCTCAATGATAAAATGGTTTGAATGAAATGAAACATAACAATGTACCTACATAGTTAACACCCACAGGTAAAGGTGTTACGGTAAATACTGAACATTCATAGGTTGGTACATAGAGGTACAAATTATTATGTTAGTAGGTACCGAATTTTAATAAAACACATGGAATACTAAAATATTAAGGTCAATTAGTAGTCACCGTGGCAGAGTGAGTTAGCGTGCTAGGCGTTGCACGCATGGTAACCTGGGTTCGATCCCCAGCGGGACAGGAGTTTTTCTGCTCTGTACTTGGATGTTCGGGGTCCACTCATCCCTCGTGAGGAAAAATGAGTAGTTACTTGTATGAGTAACGACCAGTGGCGGCATTACCAGAGTAAAAAGAAATCTATGTAATAGAATAAGTCGAAAAGTAAAGGAGGCTCTTAGTAATGCTGCGCTACCCACAAAAAATGTGAAGAGGCCTTGTGCTTCACCACAAATAAAACCATACATACATACTAAAATATTAAGGTCAATTAATCACGATCGTGGTGTCACAATAGCTCAAACTCGTCTTACTAAATATTTGCCATACTTGAGACTCGAACCAGTGACCTCCAAGTTAAGAGTCCGCAGCCTTATCAATGAATCGACTGAGGCTAACTTTTTGGGCCGTTGGAAAGTAAATGACAACCATAATTTGTCAAATTGAAGAAAAAAATTAGTTCCCTAGGTAAAAGTAGGATGGTAGCCTAGTAGGTACAGTTAGTAGTACTGAATGACTTTTTTTTTTAGTTTCTCTTGGTTTCAATAAAAAATGAAAGTTTTATATCAAGTGTGTCAAATTTTCTAAAAGATAAGACTTCAAGCAAGTTTTTACATAAATGAAACCAATACTTTATGAGGGCAGTATTTTGAGAAAATGGCGGCTGAAGTTTCAGGTGGATTTTATGTTCGCGATAAATTTTCCGCTGCTGCCGATTTTTTTCAGTACTTGTGCACTTTTTAAGAATAAATCTAGTCTAAATAATAGTGAAATATTGTTATCTTATGGAAAAAGTTAAATCTATTGCTTCATCTACTGTATTTACGGAGTTAGATGCCATTCTTTGTCCAGCGGCAGGGGACTTGTAAAAATAATTCAAAAAAATAATATCTCGAGAACCACTGAGTTAAATCAAAAGTGTTATAGAACATTAATGGTTGGAAATGATCTATACTACCACCTCTTAAGAGATTTTACATTTAGTCTGTTACACCCTGTATAGTCGTAATATTCCATACAACCGATGGCATAAAACTGGCCAAGTTAGAGGGTAGTTTGCAGTTAAAAACATACAAAATGAGGAACTCAGAAAACGGGTTTTAATAAAATAAATAATTTAGTACCAAGATAACTTGGCCGCAAACAAGATATCACTGCATTCATTGGCGAAACCTTTTTGGATAGGAGTTCTGGAACTTGGCCCTTTTTTTAACGGTAGTTTTTTTGTGGGATATCATTACTTTTTGTAAATGGTTCGTTTCACAGCACGTTTCATTACTTTTTATTAATTTTTTTAGGATTCTTCACTTTATTATGCTCCCTAAAACGAGACCGTTTAACATCAAAAATAGTGCGAAAGTGCCGGTTTTCAGATTTTTCCCTGTATTTTTACAGTAAACCCTAGCACCATGCAAAATGTCAGCTTTGCAGGTAGTAGGGAAGTGCCTCATAATTT
This sequence comes from Bactericera cockerelli, assembly GCA_024516035.1. NCBI lineage: Eukaryota > Metazoa > Arthropoda > Insecta > Hemiptera > Triozidae > Bactericera > Bactericera cockerelli. The sequence goes on from CM044959.1 coordinate 33,690,404, forward strand.
TATGCATAGTCGAGTATACTTTCTCCCTAAAATAACACAGTTTAACAGCAGAAATAGTGCGAAAGTGCCGGTTTTCAGATTTTTCCCTGTACTTTTACAATAAACCCTACCATCATGCAAAATTTCAGCTTTTTATGTAGTAGGGAAGTGCCTCATAATTTATATCTTAATATATAAATGTCAAAGTCACTGACTGACCACTCACTGACTGATCATCGCTCTACAGCCCAAACCGTAAGTCCTAGGAAGCTGAAATTTGGTAGGTAGCTTTGTCTTATGGTCTAGATGTGCAATAAGACGGGATTTTTCGAAATTCCCACTACAACACCTGCCATTGGCGAAAAAGGACTTTTTGCTTTCACGGCCATGCCTCGGCCCGCAAAGCGGGCGACAGCCCGCTAGTACTAATATAGTATACTTTCTCCCTAAAACGACACCGTTTAACAGTTTTCAGAACTTTTTTAGATTTTTCCCTATACTTCTACAATAAACCCTACCATCATGCAAAATTTCAGCTTTCTAGGTAGTCAGGAAGTGCTTCATAATTTAGATCCATAATCGATTATATTATATTTCCTCCCTAAAACGACACCGTTTAACAGCATGATAAATGCGAAAGTTTCGGTTTTCAGATTTTTCCCTGTACTTTTACAATAAACCCTACCATCATGCAAAATTTCAGCTTTCTAGGTAATCGGGAAGTGCCTCATAATTTTGATGATCTGTCAGTCAGTCAGTATCAAAATCGTAAATTTCAAAATTACTTTCTTCTGAAAGTTTTTTGCATAGAGTCTTTAAATTTTCAATGTCTTTTTAATGATATTAGGACAATCTCTGTTTCATATCTCTATGATCAGTTGAACCGAAGATATGAGGGTGTGAAAAACCGGGTGAATCGGTTCGTGTAAAGATACACTGCCGTGCTTGCTGGAACTCGGCCTGGCGCACTGCCGTGCGCTCAGATATAAAAAAAGGTTGGGTAAGGCTGCCCTAGGTTACAAGTCCCATCTGTTCCTCTGAAGAATTTCCCCAAAATACGGCTTTAAATTTTTTTCCCCAATTTGGGAAAAAACTCAATCTGGCAACCACAAAAACGTAAGTAGTTATAAAATATCAGGTATACCTTCTTTATATTCAACTTTTTTTTCGGAGTTGCTGGACGCCCCCCCCTGCTCCGGCCGGAAACTGCCCCTACCTAACGCAAATGCTGCCTACGCCCTTGCCTACAGTCAAACACATATTAGAGGTAATTAGGATGTGAAGTACGAGTATATGTATATACTACCTATATATATTATTATAATTATCATTAGGGATTTATGTGGGTACTTGGTACATGAACCAACTACTAATGTATGTAGGGTTAGTTGATTTGTGTCTGACTGGGAGTCTATTTATAAACTGGGAAAAAATAAGACAAGCCTTCTTAACCAGCCCAGTTTAGGCTGGTTGGTTATTTAAGCGGTCAGATAACTCTTGTGTTTCGAAATTGGTTTTATGCAGAGGTTTTTTACCATAAATATTTTTAAAGAGATATGTATAAAATATACTATAGAATCTATAGTACCTATAGATGGTTTTTCAAAACACAAAAATCTTACTCAACAGTTTCTACTGATCACGTAAAAGTAATAAACAAATTTAGGAGGATCATAAAAAATTTACTACTTAGTTTTACGAGAATCGTGGCTGCGTTTTAATCTTTTACTGGTAGTGAAATGCATGTAATTGTTCCCAGTGCCATGAGTGCACTGAAATGCATTTAATAGTGCATTTCCATCATCAGCTTCGCCTCTCAAGGTAAGACACATCATCCACAATCATCGCGTTTCTTTTCTTCTCTACAATCTCTACTCGTACTTAGATATAGATATAAATGAATTTTATTATTTAAGTTTACCAACCTCAGTAGCTTGACCGATAAGGCGGCGGACTTGTAACCTGGAGGTCGATGGTTCAAGTGCGGGTTTCAGCGTAGATTTAGTCAAGCGAGTTTGAGTAGTTGTGATATCAAAAAAGTGATTAACACAAATATGATAACTCTTTTTTGTTGTTGTAAAGTTTTCCTTTGTAAGAACTAAGGAGGTACCTAAAAATAAATTTCATAATAATGTTAATAATAACTGTGTATCTATACTGTAGGTATAGGTACATCTATTTATTGGACACCCAAGTAAAATTAATAGTCTGTTTTCTTAGAGTCGTGAGTGAGTAAATGGTAGAGTTAAAAGTGTGATAGGACTGATAAGAGACAGGTAAGGTCATAATTGGAAAGCCCTATGGCCAATAAAAACTAGGTGAAAACATGACATATTCGGCCTTGTTAGAAAATAGATGTGTCAGTGCGATGTGTTCATTTTGAATGCCATAGCAAAAGAGGTAAAATGTAACTTAAAATGTAACTTTATTATACGATCACGCAATCATCATCAATGCATTGTTACGAAAGGAGGCTCATTTTATTATATCGAGAATAATTTGCAGCTACATAATATGATATATTATATCTATCGGAGTGTACCTTCACGAATAGATAACTAGGTGCACCTACCTAAAATCTTGTAAAAATCGTAATGTTTGGGACTCGAACAACAATCTAGATTCTAGTCTAGAGTGTCAAAAAGCGGTATCTTAAGATGTGATTTCACTCCGGCAACATATTATGTGCTACACTGGAGCCTGCTTCAAGAGCATCTGTGCTAAAGCAAAATGAGGCAAATATGTTACAATAATTTTAAAATTACAATAATTTTAAAATTAGACATTTAGTAATAAATTCAATATTTACATATAATATTTATTTTTACAAAAATGACACATTTATAAATGGTGAGGTCCAACACATGCAACTTTGCACATTGGACCTCACCTAAACTTTAAATACTATTTTTAATATATTCATAAAAATTGATGAACATTTTTAATTTTTTGTTTATTTTTTATTGTTTTTTCATTTTGTTTTATTTTGATAAAATGTTTGTTGATTTATAATAATACAAATAAAGTACCTTGAAAAAAAAAAAAAAAAAAAAAAAAAAAAAATGTTTTATATGTCAATGGCTGCAACCAAACTAACTGTAGCGTGCTTCAGAATACGTGCTCTAGGAAACATTTGCCTATAATCTTGTCAAATTTAAATCTAGTAATAATAATATAATAATAATGCTTTTTCTTTGTGTTATTATGTCACAATTTTAGTGGGTAGCGCAGAATCATAGGACTTTTCCACTTTAATTTACAATATCTTGTATTATTTTTTTGCCTAAGATTCTGCCACTGGTCGCTGCTTCACATTAAAGCAGCTAATCATTTTTCCTCACGAGGTATGAGTGGACCCCGAACATCCAAGTACAGAGCAGAAAAAATCCTCCATCGCTGGGAATCGAACCCAGGTCACCATGTGTGCAATGCCTAGCGCGCTAACTCGCTCTGCCACAGTGACTACATTTAAATCTAGTATCCACAATACGATCGACCAATCAGAGCGAAGAGAAAAACCTCATTAAAAATCATGAACACGTGGGAACTGGAAAATCAATTAAAATTGTACTAAAATCATCATTGGAAATTTTCACGGAATAAAGTTGCAATCAAGGTGAAGGCATGTTGTATGGCTCAGGGAAGTTCTTACGAGAAACGTGACACAGGGGATTTCTAAGGAAAAGTGGTTAGAATGATTAGAAAAGAAATTTGATGGTACCTATTAAAACTTACTATTAGAACAGTTAAAACACCTTTATGAACGAGGGTTAGGTGGTATAGTAAATGCTTTTAGCATTACCCTCGCCTGGTGGTTACCTTCCATTAAAGGGTCTATTATTATTATTATAAAACACATCATTTCGTGGTACTTGATGAAATTGCACATAACTATGAGATTCAATTTAATTATATTGGAGTTTTTGACTTGGAAAAAATTGACTGCTTCTGTTAACTGAAAAGTCGTGTTTTCTTCCTTTGAAAGGCGCATTAACCCTGCGATCACCAGGTCGATCGCGCCGAAAAAGTCGTGTTTTGAATGTTAACATTATTAATTTATCACTGGTCTCTCTCAGGTGTTATGTGGCAGCTGGCAGTATAAATAAAAGATATACTAAATCTTCTACCGACCTACACGATCATACAATCCAGGAAATTTAAGCCCCCATCAGTCTATTCACCCTCCTTGCCGGAAAGGAAAAGCTACTTACGTCCTTGTGCTAACAATACTAATCTAGATTTGTGCAAATACACAGTAGGTAAATAGTATAGCTTACATATTACCTGATAGCTATCTACACCTCTGTATGAACAAAGCCATACAAGGTTCATGAACCTAGAACCTCATTCTATTTTACTACCACTAAGCACCTATTGAAAAGTAAGTAGTTACTAACATCATGTATGTACAAATGTACATTTACTTATATGTACATCTGCATTGCAATACCTTATGCATTGTAGACGAGTGAGATTAGACCCGCTCCTCCACCTGGCAGGCATTGCCTAAAATCTTTCAGATTGTGGCTTGAGTTGAATTAAAATTTTCCTGATGGTTTAGCCATTTTTGAGCTACGTTGAATATGACTTGTGTTCCCTGGGCTTTACGTTATAAAAGTAAAAGTTAGCCACACACTACAAAGACGCCTATGTATCGTAGTAAGTTATACATATACATAGGTTGTACATAAACAATATATACATATACATAGGTTATTCCTTGTACCACATCTAATAGAAATCGGAAGTATTTTTTTCGTTTTATTAAAAAAAAAAAAATATTTTTTGCCATGCGCGGATATAGCCCTCTTATTCTGGGGGGGCACAATCGCACAATTTCTGGGGGGGCACAATCGCACAAGTTCTGGGGGGGCACTAACTCATTGAGATATATTTTTAACGGGATTAGGTATAATGAAATACCGCTTGCCGAAAAAAACTGCCGAAACCTCCCCTATATCCGCGCATGTTTTTTGCTCTGATTTCAATTTTTTCATATTTTTTTTCAACTGTTTGTATTTTGTATAAATTTATTTTGTAATACTGTAGTTTATACTGTTGTGAAAACTTCATCTATTTTTAACTGAGAAAATTATGGCTATATGCGTACCTCGTACTGAACAATTTTAACCCCCAAGGCAATTTTCAAACTTAGTATAGAGGAAACAAAAACCTGTTCGACTTGAAAACAAAGTAACTAAGTAACATTGTTCAAGTAAATGAGAAGCATGTACAGAGCAATGGCATTATGGCATTCGATGAAAACAATTTCTAGTGGAGGAAAATTCTTGTCCCAAACAGTGACGGGTAGCGTTGGGTTACTTCTGCAATATGTAGAGGAGACAAAAGGAGCTACATACATATATTTTAAATACTATCCGTAAAGACCTCGAATGGAGGGGTGTGCTGAAACTTGAGATTTTATGTGTAATATCAATCATAATGTATAATGCAACTGAGGTCGGTGTTGAAATAGATTAAAGAGAAAATGAATATTATGAATCAAAATTTATGGAATTAATACAAAAAAAAAGAGTATAATGCGAGCATAATGCAGTGGGTACATATTTTATGCATTCATTCATAAATCATAATTCTGGAGCGTGCTGCAGTTAGTAATCTGGGTCTCAGGAATCAAGTCTAGAGCTAGTATTCCGAGAACTTAATACTCCCTGCTCTAGTCCAATTTATACATAATCTAATTCTAAAGTGATTGTTGTATCTCCCCCATCCCGTAGGCCTCTCCTCTTAATGGGCGAGAAGTGACACAAAACATCTAATATACAGGGTGAGCATAAAGTCTCACCCCACCCCCCGTATCTCGAGAATGGCTGAAAATACAAGAAAACGCAAAAACCCGTATTCCTTAATTTTTAGAGGGATTCTATTTCAGCCAAAAAAAATTTGCCTACACGGCCCCAGTCAGGCTGGGCATGGACCAACTTTAAAATCTTAAATAGAATGGTATGTCTTGTGGCATATTGTTTTAAAGGTCTCATAGAGAGAAATTTATACAACAAATTTCAGTGAGCTACAACTTACCGTTCTCAAGATACAGGGTCGAACGTGCTGCGTAATATCCATATATTTTGACCTATAACTCGTTAACCGTAAATTATAGAAAAATGAAATTTGTTGATAATAACTCCTTATGACAAGCCCTGTCTAAAAAATTATAACTCGACATACTCTGTTGATATTAGTTTCTGGTTGGTTTCGTCAGCCAGCCGGACGAAAAGTCCGAAAAAAATTAACGAAAAAACAAATTCAGTTTTAACTTGTTCGAAAGTTCTTGCCATAAGGAGTTATTATCAACAAATTTCATTTTTCTGGAATTTACGGTCAACGAGTTATAGGTCAAAATATATGGATATTACGCAGGACGTCCGACCCTGTATCTCGAGAACGGTAAGTTGTAGCTCACTGAAATTTGTTGTAATGAACTTCTCTCTATGAGACCTTTAAAACAATATGCCACAAGACATACCATTCTATTTAAGATTTTAAAGTTGGTCCATGCCCAGCCTGACTGGGGCCGTGTAGGCAAATTTTTTTTGGCTGAAAATTAATCCCCCTAAAAATTAAGGAATACGGGTTTTTGTGTTTTCTTGTATTTTCAGCCATTCTCGAGATACGGGGGGTGGGGTGAGACTTTATGCTCACCCTGTATATAGGTACTTATTATGGTGCATTTGTGCTGGGTTAACACGAGCGCACCGGAAGATATCCCTTACAAACAACTGTAACCAAATTGATAGTACAATATTTTGCCGGGAATAGAATCCCCGGACTTTCCACATGGGAAGGTTTCGGATTCAATTTTTCTACTAAAGAAAATTAAAATAGGAAAGCAATTGGTAAAATTAAATTAATAATAATAATACCCTGCAAAACATCAAGTAAAAAAATACCATAATATCAAGCACCTATGTATACCTGGTACATAATTATAGGATGTACAAGTATAGGAACTTGCCAAAGAGTTCAGGTGTAGACTGTGTCTATATGAGTTATAGCTCCAACAGAAAACCTTGTTGCTCTGCATTTCCTATGTGTGACCTTCCCAGAGTATTAGAACTATTAGACTGAGTTTTTTTCATTAACCAGATTGTAGATATGTACTTGGATTCAGGAACGCTCTCTCTGTTGGCTATTGGCAAATAGCTGAACGTAAAACAAAGGTGATTAACTCCAAACTATTAATGTAATCTATGAGGAATTTATGATTGGTGCGATGGATTGATAGTGGAATTTTGGTGGTGGCTGAATTTACTTACCAAACAACGAGGTCTGGTATCGCTAAAGGACTGCGATTAAGAACTATTCCAGGATAGGATTGCTAGAGCGCACGAATTGCTCAGTGGTTAAGCACTCTCTTGCCATGCGGAAGGGCCCGAGTTCGAACCCCCGCGCCGACAAAAAATTGTATTAAAAATTTGGTTACAGTTGATTGTAAGGGATACCTTCCGGTGCGCTCGTGTTGACCCAGCACCTATATGGGAAGTATTGTGTCACTTCTCGCCCATCAGAGGGTAGGCATACTACGGGATGGACAGGCTACAACACAGACCACAAGCGTCTACAGTAGCTCCTGTTTCATGGCTATGAAATAAAAAAGGCTGTGAAACACTCAAAATGGTTATAGATATTTTAATTTTGATAATTTTCTAGGTAGTTTGACGGTTGTTTAGAGGGGAAGTCAACGCTCATGGAAAATTCATTACCGTTTGGGCTGTGGTATTGTAAACAGACAACTCCTAAGAGGACATAGTCAGTCAGACACGCACAGATTTGAGTTTTATATAGAGATCTCAACAGAGTTAAGGTATGAAATGAACTTTACTACATTTGGGGCGAAATTATTAGACAAAATTGAGAACTTAAGTAATTAGTTCATGACTTATTAGCATCGGCATTCCCCAGCTAAGACAATACACATTACAACATCTAGACTTAGAGGTACTACAATCACGTCTATTAATTCCGCAATTAAGTTCTTTATTCATAATAGTAGGTACCTCATAGTTAGCTTTTGGGAAATAAATATCGGGAAAATATTATTGAGAGAAAGAAAGGTAAATATGCACATTATGATAACATTGATGATAACAGTTCAACAACATCAGCTCGTGGCGTGGGACAGTATATTTATTGACCTTTGGCTCAAGTAACGTCAAAAGGATTTTTTGGAAATTGTAGGTCAAATGGTCAATATTACCTAAAATACAAAAATATTTCTAAGAACACGTCCTTGTAAAACATTCCTACCTACCTAATATTTTTTATGCTACTGATAAATTTCCAAAAAGTTTTTTTTTTCTGTTAAAACATAATTATATATTTGTAATGATTATAACTTCCTTGTTGTTGTTATCCTTGATAGAATTGTTGGGGTATGAAGATGGGATTGATCATTGGAAAAGAGAGTAGTGACAGCGAAGAAAATATTTCAATTGAACGTTTGTAAATAAAGTTATTCGATCTATGATTAATAAATTATAACTTCCTAGATAATGAATAATTATGTAGGTAGGTAATAGATTCTTAGATCTATGACAGAGACAATCAATGACAATGCTTCCGAATGAGACCTACCTACCTACCTGGGTAATTCCTGAAAAATAAATCCACAATAAAACAGCCTGCTAATAATATAGGTATGGTAGCTGCGAGGATAGTGCGTTTATTCTTCGATTTCTGCGGGTTCGATTTCCGTCCAGGCTAAAATTTTCTGATTCTTATTTCTTGATAGATTTGCTAGTAGGTAGGTAATCTATGGTGTATATAGTAATAGGAGTATTACACGGTTTAAGAGATGCAACTGTCAGTAACACTTGACAGTTAAGTCTCCTATTTACCCTCTACCTCTGACACTCACGGCACCCCTGATAGAGTTGTAAAAATAGAGATAGGCAGAGGTAAGTAGAAAACAAGGTATGGCTCTGGAGATGACACAATGGCTGTTTAAATAGATAGTTGTGGCTGAATTGCTCTGTAGCCTTGCATAACTAGCAAGTTGAGCAATTTGATGGTTGAAGTTAATCATGAAACACTCCATCTGAAAACCACAGTAAAGTGTTTGTTTAACCAATGCCTCATAATTATTCAATAAGAAAGCCTAATTACTGGAAGAAAACACTCACAGGCGTCAACTCCTCTCCATCACTAAAGTCGTTGTTGTTGGAGGACTTGGAACTCTTGTTGGAATGACTTCTGGATATGTTCTTCTCATTGGTCTTCGGAGAGTTCATATTCCTTTTGTTTCGGAGAGCACAACACTTGGATTTGCCACAAAACCAGCACACCGAAAGCAAGCAAAAGCACGAATAGCAACAAAAGTGATTGGAAAAGCAAAATGACATTCACAATTCTTTAAATGATTCAGAAATAAAGATGGAACATTTTTGATTTTTCTTTGAAAGAAAAATAAATTAACACCTAACTTGTGAATTTTCACAAGATTTTATTGTTTCAAAAACATCATCTTAAAAATATTAACTTAATTTAAATAGTTAAACATAATGAAGGATCAATTTAAAGTATTTACAAAAAAAACTAAGAAAATAATAAATAATTTATCAGACCACTCAAAAAATGACAAAATAGGCACCCCGAGACATCTTTCAAAACTAAATTTAAGATTGACTTTTCGCTCTTGGAGTTTCAACACAAGCACTGATACTACTGATAAAGATACTGGTACGCACGCGTTTCCTACCGCCCTGCGCTTTGATCGTAGCCGACACATGATAAGAGGACCATTTTCAGTATCATTAACGCTACCTAGTGTATTTTATAATAAACTTTTGAACTCTAGAAGTATCCATTCCTTATGTTTTCCGTTTTTTTTTAAAGTCGCTAGAGTGCAGCACTATTCGGACAGATGAAGGTAAACAAACAGCACGCAGCACCTCCACAGACGCAGCGCGAAATTTTGAATTTGAAATCTTTTCATTACTCTTCATTTTATTTTTTGGAGTTTGGCATGGTTTAGCGCTGATTTTCTAGTTCTACCACATTCTGACACATCTTCACTTCATCCATACTTTGTGTAAAGTTTACTGACCAGACCAACTGCACTCGTTCCAAGTCGAAGGTGAGCTTCTATTCAATTGATTTTTCGAGGGTCAACACTAGCACACCGGAAGGTATCCCTACGAACAACTATAACCAAATTTTGAATAACATGTTTATCAGGTCTGGTATTCAACCTGGGGACCCTGACCGACCCTGCATGGCTATGAAGTGCCTACCTTTCTATTGAGCTAATCATGTACTCTCTGTAAACTTCTTTAGCATACTTGATTAATTTGCTTAATAGTGCATATGCATATATATACATTGGATCCCACAAATAGAGATTAGGCAAATAGCAAAGTAAAATGTTTTCTATGATTTGTTCAAAAGGAGACCACTGAACAATCACCAATTCTCCCAAAACTAAATGTCAGTATTGTCATCATTAGTGAAGAAGAATAATATTTATTTTTTATACAAATATTCGTGCTGCCCACCATATGGTGGGTTGCTAAAAATCACAGCATAACAATCAGTTTACAAAAACATTTTTTTTTTTTTTTACTTGTAAATGTGTTGTTTCAAAATATATATTGAATCTTTTAAAATTGTTTCAGAAATTGTTTGCAGTTCTTTCATGTTCAGGTTGAACTTCTTGAAAAAATTAATGGAGAATTGACTAATGGTTCCTCGCAATCCAAACCATAATCCTATTACTTCATATGTTCTGTCTGGATATTTCTCATCAAATTTCGTTTTTAAGTTTTTAATGCATGGCTCATAGATTCTTTTTTTTATCTTGATTCACACTTTCAGCTTGTTCCAAATCATTACTTTCAAACCTGACAGTGGGGTCAATAATATAAGCCTTTTTCTCATATTTTGGAAAAGCCAAGATATCACAAAATCTTCTACATCCAGATTCGTCGTAGCAAAACACTTCTTTGAAGCAGTCGACGTCTTTCTGTCTGAGCAGTTGGATCAGGGATTTTTTCACTTTGTGATGTCTAGAGGTGATCAGGTTTTCGTTGTGAGGACAAGCACCCAGAACATGAGCAGGTATCTCTTTCTCTCTGTGGCAATGCCTACAGAGGTTGGATGATCTTGTCTCACTTTGAGCACCTGGTACACCAGCTAAGTTGGCATAGTTTACATTGAGTTTGATGGAAGCAGTCCATTCCGAAGAAGACAAAGAGTTTTTATGCATGACAAATTGATTTGCGGGTGTATATTGAGCATAGTGAACAATTCCAATCCCTTGATATTTTCCACGTGACCACTCTTCAAAAGCTTTCAACCTCAACTCGGAGCGAAGATCTCTTGAGCTCCTGCCTTCTACTTGCAACTGATCTAGACAAGTTCTTATTTCAGCTTCACAGTCAAAAGAAATGTGTAACAATTCATCTTCTACGTAGGTAGATCAATAAGTACCCGTGATTAGGGACATGTTACATCATTGGTGAAACTCGTTGATACTTGTTGATGGAACGACATCTCAAATGACCACATCCAAAGTTTGAAACTGATTACTCTCTTTTTTTTTTTTTTTTTTTAAGAGGGAGATAGGGGAAAAATCTTTTAAAGACACCCGGTTAACATGGGGAGTAGGATTTCCACCCACTAAAAAACCTATCTCTCTCATTTATAGACAGTGTATCCGGAACCGTTACTTGAACATTACTTCAGATACACTGCCTCTTGGGCTCACCTTGGGATAACGTCAAGGGCCCGACTGCTCTGATTTCTCATTCTCTCATCTCTTGCTTTCCCTCTCATAATCTCTCTAATTAAGCTCTCTATTCTCAGCCACTTACTCTCACTTTCTAACATTTTATCTATTATCAAACACCTCGGCCGAGGTGTGAAGAACGCCTATACAAAGAAAGAGACAGCCCGGCAGAGTGTAAGGTTACGGAAAACATAGTTCCCATGCATTTCATGTACTTTCAGCCAGTGAAAAGTGCAACATGAATTTCAAAAATCGCGATTTTTATTGCAGAAATGGGCTCTACGTTGAAAAATAAGTTGATTTGACTCTTTGTTTGACTTCCTAGGCCACCGGGAACCCTATTTTCGAGACCCCCCAACAATCGTGAAAGACATGAAAAGATTCATAATTTTGTTTTTTTTTTTTTCTGTTTTTTTTTCATACGGATCCTTTGAGACCCGACTTCGTGTCTTTCACTTGGCACTGAAGATTAAGTGAGGTGTCTAAAATGATCAAGATATAATGGAGATGAGCCCGGACCAAAAAAAAATTCTAAATTATAAGCGGGCGGCCCATTTGGGCGGCCTCGGGTTTTGGGAGCCCAAATCGGGAATTGAAGGATAATACTAGTCTTAAGTGGTATCAAATGAAAGATCTTGATGAGCAGATACCAAATTTATTGATTTTATTCCTTCATTAGGTCCACTGGGTGGCACCTGGTGGCCTTTTCATTTTCTTTGGCGGGTAGGTACCTTCGAATCCTTAGCTTAGTGGTCAGATCTTGGCCAGTATGTATTTTTCGAGATGACCTCGCTCTCTCACTGCAAAATTTTAATTTTTAAGTTTCCAAGTATTAATTTAGTTAGTTCATTTTCCGTCCGAATTTATAGAAGATAACTTTGTCTATTGGTAGCATGCTCGACCTGCCACCCATTCAGCATGGGTTCGAATCCCGGCGGGGACTAAATTTTTTAGCTCTATATTTTCAATTTGGGCTTAAAGTTGTTTTGTTTTTCTGATCTTTATATTTGATCTTCATGACGACCCCATTACCCTCGCGAGGAAAATTTTAGTAGTTGCAGAATTGGCCAATGACCTGTGGCAGAATTACGAGATTGATTTTGGACAATCATGGTTGGATGGAAATAAAATATGACGAATTAGCTCTCATAATGTCGATGCTACTCACTAAAAGTTGTGACAAAGTAGTGACTTTGGCCAAGTCGGTAGCATACTAGGCTTGCACGCACGATGACTTGGGTTCGATTCCCTTCAGGGAAGTTTTTTTTTCTCTGTTCATTATGTCCGGGGTACACTCATACCTCGTGAGGTATTGATAAGGGACGTCACCACCGAGTTCTCTCCCGCTCATGGTTTTATCAACACCAAATTGTCTCCCGTCGCGTCGCTTGCATTTTTCCCTGATTTTATACCTACATAGTTTAGGCCTAGCATAAAAATTATAATCGAAACACCTAGGAATCATTGATATAGACCTGAGGCATGGCCTTCTATGTATTTATCCTAACCCTATGATAAACCCAAAGCATGGCCTTCTATATATTTACCTAACCCTACTATAAACCCGAGGCATTGCCTTCTATGTATTATCCCTAACACTTCTATATTCCTAAGGCATGGCCTTCTATGTATTTTACCTAACTCTACTATACACTAAAGGCATTGCCTTTTATTAGTTAGAGATTTTAAAGATTTACTTATAAAAGGCCGATTCTTATATAAAAATGATAATTTTATAGTTTTCATTTTCTTAAATACCTAATGTAAAATAGCATGGTCTTATTTCCGGGAGAGATACTCGTGGTGACCCGTGCAATTAGCCGGAGAGAATTCGGGTAAGAAAAGGTCAACGGGAGAGAACTCATTACCTCACCTTGATAAGGTTATTACAAATTAATTTCTTTGGCATTTGTAAATCCAGGTGTTTTAGTGTCCCTCATAGGAGGCTCCGAGGTCTATTTAGCATTGAAAGATAAACCTAATCATTGCAAATTTATATATTATTTACTCACTTTGGGGACTCAGGGGGCCAAATCTGTGATCCAAATACATATTGACCTTAGAAAAATTAAATACGTACTGCTAAAACTATATCTTAAAAAAAGAGAACTTGGTACATTCACATTTTCCCAGCTTATTTACTTTTGTTATTCATAATGTTTCAGTAGTGTATGAACCTATATTTTCGTACAAAAAGAACTGATATCCCCCAAAAACACCACTTCGTGGTTAAAAAAAGAAGAACGCCTCACTCAAAAGAATGATTATAATTAGCTAAAAATAAATGATATCAAATTAAGAACACCTTACCACCTCTCTTTCTGTATCTCTGCACTCCTCTCTGAATTTATTCCTCTTATGTTTATCTTTCTTTATCCTTTCTAGGGGTCATCCTAAACTTGATTTCTCTTTAAATTTACTTGTTGCACGGCAATAAAAATGGCGGTCGGAGTATGATTTTTCTGAACTTATTTGATTTGAATCGAGAAAATTACACCGCGACCGCCATTTTTTATTGCCGTGCAACAAGTAAATTTAAAGAGAAATCAAGTTTAGGATGACCCCTAGAAAGGATAAAGAAAGATAAACATAAGAGGAATAAATTCAGAGAGGAGTGCAGAGATACAGAAAGAGAGGTGGTAAGGTGTTCTTAATTTGATATCATTTATTTTTAGCTAATTATAATCATTCTTTTGAGTGAGGCGTTCTTCTTTTTTTAACCACGAAGTGGTGTTTTTGGGGGGTATTCTCCACACATAGTTCTTCCCCCCATCCTCTCTGTATTTTCTTCTCTCTTCCTCGAATCTTGGGCATTGAAATAATGTATGTTCGGGACTGTCCTTTTCACTACAGTATCTACATTCTTCTGACCGTACTATTTTCATTCTAAACAAATAATTATTAAAATTTCCGTGTCCTATTATGAACTGACTTAGTTCATAAGTGAGTGACCCGTGCTGTCTAGTCCTCCACTTTTCTATATCTTTAATCAATCTTTTTGTCCATTGTCCTCTTTTTTCTTCCATTCTCCATTTTTCTACTAAATTACTCTCTATTTCACGTTCTCTTTCCTTTCTCTCTTCCTCGTTATAATTCTCGTCTTGATTTAATTCATACAATTTAACTCTTTCTTCTACCATCATCTCTACAGGTAGCGATCCTGTAAGGACTTGTAAGGCTGGTGTAGATGAAGTCCTATATGCTCTCGCCATTCTCAACATAACTTTCCTCTGTACTCTTTCTAATAAATTTACATACTTATTCCACTTTATTACACTCCCCCATACAGGCGCTCCATACAGTAAACTTGAATAAACTACACTCGCTAAAATTTTCCTTTTCTCATTATCTGGACCACTTATGTTTGGCATAAGTCGGCCCAGATTTGCCGCTATTCGCTCAGACTTTTCTACTGCACTCTTTACATGAACTGCTAGCTTCAATCCTTGCTCAAAATGGACTCCCAGGTATTTCGCTGATTTCTTAGATTTTACTCTCAGATCTTCTACTTGAACCTCTATCTCTCTGCACACTCTTTTACACACTAATAACACTACCTCAGTTTTGTGTGGGGCTACTTGTAACTTGTGACATTTTAACCAATATATAATCTCACTCACTGCCTTATTAATATTTCTCTCTATAACATCTTTACTCTCTCCTGTGGTCACAACTGCAACGTCATCTGCATATGCTATTATTTTTGACGATGATGGTAGTGGTAATCTCACAAGTGGATCATAATAGAGATTCCACAGAAGACTGCCAAGGACGGATCCTTGGGGTACCCCACAGGACAGCTCCATGACAGTTTTCCCCCTAATTTTTCTTACCCTATCACTCATAATTATTCCCCTCCTACTGTCCTCTTCGCTGTCCCTCTCATATTCCTCCGATGATATGTCCCTTATAGCTCTGTCTCGCTCTCTAGTTCTTACTCCGTTTCTACTCTCTCTTTCTTCACTTACTCTAACTTCTGACTCTCCCCCATTATTTTGCTCCTCTTCTGTTCTCACTCTCACCTCATTTCGTGCTCTTATCACTCTATTTCTTTCTTGATTTACATTTCCAGCTCTCTCTTCGTATTTTTCTCTATTATCATCTATTATCAATTGCCTGTCTTCTAGATAACTCAACAAAATATTTATCAGGTAATTCGATATTTCTCTTCTCTCTAATTCCTCTACAATTCCTCTCCACGGTATACTGTTGAACGCATTTTTTACATCAAGTAGGGTGATTGCACAAAGCTTTCCTTCCTTTTTGGCATTTTCCGCACATAACATAACTCCTTTCATTGCATCAATCGTACTTTTTCCCTCCCGGAAGCCATATTGGTTCTCTGCAAGATCACCTTTATGCTTTATTTCCTCTACTAGTCTAATTTTTATAAGTTGTTCCATTATTTTTCCCATTACATTTAACAAACAGATCGGCCTAAAACTCATATTTCCTCTTTCATCTTTTTTACCTTTTGGGAATAAAACTAAATTAGCTTCTTTCCATATACTCGGGAAGTCCCCTTTTTTTAAAATATTATTAAAAATTTCGAGGAAAAGATAAGGTTTCGCTTTAAAGAAAATTTTAAAAATTTCTGAAACTAGTCCATCAGGCCCAGGAGCTTTTTTTGCCTTATTTTTTGAAACCGCCTTAGCTAACTCATCCAGTGTAAATGAGGGAATATCGCTTTCTGTTACTATTTTTCTGGCCCAATTATTTATTTGGTCTTGTGGAAATAATTCTTCTGCTACTTGTACTTTTTCTTCTACATCTAATTTAATATTTGAAAACAACTTGAACTTTTTACATACAATTTTATATCCTCTACCCCACACATCTCTATTCAACTCATTACAAATCTCAATCCATTTTCTTCGTTTCTCATTATTTATCTCCCACCTTAGTTCCTCTTTCATTTTATAATACTTCTTCCTTATCTCTGTTCTCTCTTCCTCTGTAATATCCCTTCTCTTATTTGATCTTACCATTTTCCTCTTCTGCTTATGACATCCTTTCCTTTTTTCTGATATACACTCACTCCACCAGTAAACTGGTTTTCTCCTATTATTCTTTTGACTCACTTTATATACAGTCTCACATATTTCTTGTAGAATTCTTGTACAATTTTCCGTATCATAATTTTCTACTCCACCAAAGATCCTTTCACACTCGCTAATAAATTCGTCATCTTTATTAACCTTATATTTCCACTTATAATTTCGTACATCTACCTGATCTGTCTGGTTCGGACCATCTCTCTCTCTCTTAATCTCAAAGAAAATATATTCATGATCACTCATGTTCTCGTCATCTAATACTTGCCAATCTTTAATTTTACGAACCAAATTTCTTGAGCAAATAGTAACATCTATAATAGATGAACTATTTCCCCTCACAAACGTTGACTTGCCCCCCTTATTTAGTACTATCATTCCTAGCTCTGAAATTAGTTCCGCCAGCACATTGCCTCTGTCATCCTCCACTGCTGATTCCCACAGGAATGATTTGGCATTCATATCCCCACCTATTATATAGTGGTTATAACCTGAGGATCGGACCTCTCTTTTTATATTTTCTGTAAAAGTTTTAAAAACATTGATAGATACATTTGGCGAGATGTAACAACTAAATATCCGGATGTCCTGTACGACCACCCACGCAAATCCCACACCACGACCAGTGTTACTAACGATCAGATTTTTATCAATTATTTTAATTGCAACATCCCTTTTATCATCTTTTATCCAATCATTACTCTCAATACGTTTTTTATTAGGCTCACTCAGCAAAATTAAACTGATATTTTTATCCTCTACTGCCTTTTCTAAAAGATCATGTGCGGCAGGGGACCTATTGAGATTTACTTGTAAAAAACTAGTCATAATTATTTCGTGAGTTTTCGGTGCCATCCTCTAGGTCCACTTCCATGTTATCAGTTCTTCCATCCTGCTTTCTATTGTTAATTTTCCACTGATCTGTTGCCTCTTGCATTCTCATCCTGTACGATGGACAGTATCCGTGTCACTCCTGTGGCCCTCTTTGTTACACATTGGACAAAAACTTGGCTTATCACACTCTCGGATCATGTGGCCTATTTGTGTACAATTCATACATTTTTTGTCTGTCCTTTCTTCTCTACAAATATCCGAGTGGTGCCCTAGTTTGAGACAGTTAAAACATTTAAGAACATCTATCTTCGGCTTCACCCTACATCGTGTCCACCCGATTTTAATATCACCGGAGGCCAGTAATTCCTCAGCCGCCTTTGCAGGCATAAGGACAACGGCTATCTGCGTTCCTGACCTACCCATCCTCAATGATCTTAATTCCATTTCATATACTTTTGTAGTTTTTCTTATGATGTCTTCGATCTCTTTACCTTTCAGGGACGCATCTATATCCAGAATCAGAAGTGGGGTATGTCTTTCTCTCCCAGTTATCCTCATTTCCACTCCCGTTACCTTGGCTGATATTTCCTTATGTAATGCCTCCGCTTGTCCCTCCTCTGTCACAATAACCATTTTCTTCTCTCTAGTGGCTTTAACCGTCTTCACTTGTATTCCTAACTGATCTAGATCCACCACTGCCCTGATGTTCCGCAGTGTATCTGCATAGGTACTCACATTAGTGTCGATCACTATTGCTTCAGATCTGTGCCTCTCTCCTCTCACTTTTGAGCCATCTCTTGTTCTCTGGAGGTCGCTACTGGGCACATGAAAATCAATACTCAATTCTTTTTGAGAAAAAATTATTTCCAATGATTTCCTGACCCTCTCTCTGATTTTTTTAGCGCTAACTGCAACAGCTAATTTGTTGTTTCCTTCTCTATCGCTTCCCTCTCGGAATTGGACCAGTTTTTCCTTCAACACCTTATCATCTCCCGCTTCCAAAAAATAGATCCTTTTCTTAGTCGCCCCTTTTTTAGTTTTTATTATATTTTCTAGGTAAGGTATAGATTCTTCAGCCCCTTCATCCTCTACTAGGACCTCACTAACCTCTGGAAATCTATCTTTAACCATGCCCATCAAAATAGAATCTTCTCTCAAATTCTCTAAAATAATTAGTAGTTCGTCTCCCTGGAAAGATAACACGTTTCCTGTCACCAGGCTAGTTTTTTGATATGCTTCTCCAGGCCAAAAAATATCTAGCAATTTCAAATATTCCTCATCAGACATGTTTTCACCTGCCTTAACATTTTCTATGATTAATTTATTTTCCTCTTTCTCCCTACTAATCTCAATTTCACACCTGTTGCAATAGTGTCTCTCTAATTGGAAATCTATCTTTCTTGATTTATCCTTAGCAAGAATTGGCAATATATCCTCTATCAAATCACTCTGGTTAATCTCTTCTAGTTTTCCTATCTCCTTAATAAGATCCTTTAGTTTATATTTGTTATTTTTCACCTTATTTGCCAGCTCTGATATCGCTTCGCTCATTTGTTTAACTGTCTCCTCTATATAATTCTGATCATCTTCTTTCTCATCAACATTATCATCAAGCTCAGGGGATCCCTCAGCAAGTCGTTTTCTCGCTTTCTTATGTCTCCTTGTTTTATCTATATTATACATAGGGGTACCAGAAAAGTTCTCATTACCCAATACTACTGGCGGGTCTAACATATTGTTTCCATCAGCCATACCTAATAACCAGCTTAGAAATTAGGGGGAGGGAAACAAACAAGGGTATACATTTATAAAGCAAAAACTACTATTTAATTATAACTTTTGCCTCTTTTTGGGTCCTTTTGCCTCTTTTTTGCCTCTTAATGGTCTTTTTTGGGCTTGTCCTCTCGGTATTTTTTAAAATAAAAAGAATGAAAGATTTTTTTTTTTATTATTATTATTGCCTCTTTTTGGGTTACTCTCTTAGTTTTCATTTATCGGTCACTTGAAGTTGTTGTGTTGCGTATAGTTGAGTGATATGGAAAAAGAACAGTACCGAGCAGTTATTCGATTCCTTTTTTTGGACGGGAAAAAATGTGATGAGATAAAATTAAAGTTAGATGCTGTGTACGGGAGCTCTTCACCTTCTATGACCACTGTTCGCTTTTGGTTTAATGAATTTAAACGAGGGCGCACAAGCATTTTTGACGAGGACCGCCCAGGACGCCCAGATGACGTGTGTACCGAGGAAGTCGTGGAAAAAGTGCATGATATGATTCTCAAAGATCGCCGAACAAAAGTGCGTGAAGTAGCTGAGAGTGTGGGCATTTCATATGGAACTGTTTTTAAAATCCTTCATGATAAGCTGGGCATGAGAAAACTATCGGCGCGATGGGTGCCGCGATTGCTCACAATTGACAACAAACGAATTCGGCTGAATTGTTCAAAGGCTAGTTTAGAACTCTTCAATCGCAATCCAGATGATTTTTTGCGTCGAGTTGTGACCGTTGATGAAACCTGGATACATCACTATACCCCAGAAACCAAACAGCAGTCAAAAGAATGGACTTTGGTTGGAGAATCTGCCCCAAAGAAGGCGAAATCGGTCCAATCGGCCGGAAAAGTCATGGCTACCGTTTTTTGGGATGCAAAGGGAATTATTCTTATTGACTTCTTGGAAAAAGGAAAAACAATAACTGCTGCATATTATAGTGAGTTATTGACACGATTTGATGCAAAATTGAAGGAGACACGCCCCATTTGGCGAGAAAGAAAGTCTTGTTTCACCATGACAATGCACCAGCTCACTCATCTGGAATTGTTGCTGCTAAAATCCATCAACTTGGATACGAATTATTGCCACACCCACCTTACTCACCTGACCTAGCCCCCTGCGATTATTTTTTGTTTCCTAACTTGAAAGTTTGACTCGGTGGAAAGAGGTTCAGCTCAAATGATGACGTCATAAGCCAGACAAAGGGCTATTTTGAGGAGTTCGAAGGGAGCTACTTTTTGGAAGGGCTAAAAAAGTGGCAGGATCGCTGGAAGAAGTGTGTAGCCTTGAAAGGAGACTACGTCGAAAAATAGAACCCAAAAATGTAAGTATCTCGCACTCTTTTTTCAAACACGGGTACTTCTTGATCCGCCCTCGTATGTGAAGTAATTTATTTGCTATTGAAAAATGTTGCAAATAGAGTTCCCAGCGGCAGTTGATAATAGCAAGTCCTCTGTATTTCCTAGGAGCGTAGATCATAGCATTGATAGTATGCGTGGGTAATCCAACAATTTCTTTCACACTTCTACGAATGATGACATCAAGATTTTCCAAGAAACCGATAGGTATTTTGGTAATTGGTGCTATTTGAAGCGGATACATCAATGTTGGAAACAAATATTGATTAATTATGCTCAATTTTTGGTCTGGCTTTAACCAAGGACTAACAACCAACTTTTGACAGTTTTTGCTAAATACTTCGGCAACATCATAATAAAAAATAATTTCATTGTTGAAGGTACAGCCCAAGTATTTGATTGTTTCATTACTAGAAAGCCCTTCAATATTATCTCCTGAAAACAATTTCAATCCTTCTGATGATAACTGTCCATTTCTTAGAATGATGGCTTTACTTTTCTTTGGGTTGATGTCCAGACCAATTTGTTGTAGGAGACTTTCTATTAGCTGAATTGTGTTTGTTGCAGATTCAATAGAGTTAGACGTCACTGCTTTGTCGTCCGCAAATCCACTTAGGATGATAGCATCATAGTTTGGGTTTAGCTTGTATCCATGATTGTTCGCGTATTCAGTGTCACATAGCTCATTATAGATGAAATTGACAGCTATATTAAACAGAAGTGGAGATATTGGACTTCCTTGACAGACCCCTCGATTTATTTTAATCTCAGCTGATGATCGAAAATTACACTCTATCTTCGTGAAATTTTTTGTCACCAATTCTTTGACCAAACTTAGCAAATTCTTTGGTATTCCCATGGACTCTAGTGACTTGAGAATATGGTTGTGGCCACAAGAGTCAAATGCTTTTGATACATCTAAAAATGTAACTATACAATCTTTTTTGTTTAATTTGGCATTTTTAAGACATGCATCAATTATCTTTGTGTTTACATGGCATCCTGGAACTCCAGACATGAATCCTCTCTGGTTTTGGTTGATATCTACTATTTCTCTGAGTTTTCGATCAAAAACTTTCTCAATTATTCTCCGAATCACTGAAAAAATAGTGATGGGTCTCCAATTATTGATATCATTTTCATCACCTCCCTTAAATATTAGAATTGTCCTTGCTTTCTTCAGAATGTCGGGAACAATAGACATTTTCAACATAAGGTCTGCTATTAGTTTTATAGTTTCCGCAGCTTTAATAGATTTAATTGTTTTAACAAGAACTTTATCAGGGCCAGCAGATGTGTCAAGGGAAGTTGACTTGATTGCTTTTATAATGTCATCAATGGTCACAGTAATAGCACAGGCTTCATTTTTGAGTTTGTATTCTTCAAGAACGTTTTCATTTGCTTTCTCAAAAACATCTTTGAATTTTTTTTCTATTTCTTCCATTTTAATCTTGCATATTTTACCCATGTTTTCATCCATAATTTTGCGAACCACTTTTTTCCTCTGGTTATAATAATAGTATTGCGCGAGGTCATAGTTGTATTGGTCTTTCCTTTTCTGCCTTGCTTTTTTATCTGCTCTCTGAGGATTGCTGGATTGTGCGAAACTCCTACTTGTTATATTTTTCTTTTTCTTCCTTAGCCGATAAAACTTGACAGCAGGATGGACTGGCCCAGGCAATTTATCCTTCACATCTTGGAGAAACTTTATATATGCCTCTACATGTTTGTTGAAATC
Organism: Bactericera cockerelli; assembly: GCA_024516035.1. Classification (NCBI taxonomy): domain Eukaryota; kingdom Metazoa; phylum Arthropoda; class Insecta; order Hemiptera; family Triozidae; genus Bactericera; species Bactericera cockerelli. The sequence goes on from CM044959.1 coordinate 33,712,884, forward strand.
GTTGATAGAAACACCATTTAATATCATATTTTTAAATTGATTAGTCCATTGTTGACACTCTTCCTGCACATCTTCACTTGGGGAGATACTTTTCTCTACACTGTCATTTTCAAACTGAGTCTTCGAGGATGTGTTTTTATGTTTTAAAATTTTCAGTACGTTTTTCTTATTAGCTTCCTCAGGATGGGCTGAACCAATATGAACACTTACACCATGTTTGCTCTTGAATTTCTTGTTACAATGTGGACAAATATCGTCACCTCTAGAAAGTTCCTCATTGATTTCAACAGCATTGAATTCAATCGTTGGTGGATCAGGCTGTTTATCTATTACTTCTTGGCTGTTTTCAGTGAAGGTACTATCAAGCGTATCATTGACGGGGTCATGTAATCTCAAGTATCGACTGTTTGGTATGTCGTCTATCATGTGTATACCGGAAGAGGTTGTAGGTTGATCTTCTGTTCTTGCAGTACATGGAGGATGTTTCTTTTGTTTGCATGAATGCATGTGGATTTTCACTCCTTGTGAATTTTTCAGTGCTTTTTGACAGTAAGGGCATTCATTCTCCCGGCTGGTTGTGTCTATATTTTCCTCAAATTTACTCATTTTATTTTTGTTTTCTTTCCCAAGAAATATCTACCTTATTTTACAGGAATTTTGAAACATTGTTGGTCTTTTGTTTTTCAAATTAAAGTAGTCAATAATCAATATATGAGTGTAAGTGTCAATGTATTTTAAAGTTGGGATATAAATTTCAGAAATACCAAACCATCAAAAGCAATAACTGGAATATCTCAAGCACAGAGGAATCTCTCAATTTTCGGAAGAGGTTGAAGATGGATTGTGTTATTTGAGTGGCAATCAACATTCTAGAAGCTTTTAAATTCAGAAAAAAATAATTATCATTCAATAAGAAAATGCTGTGAGCATCTTGGGGACAATACCTGATGGTGCACAGTTCAATGATTCATTTATATTTAATGTATTGTGTCTTGTATAAAATGCTACTACCTATTCATAGAAAATATGAAACGTATCACCATATTACATAATATTGTGCAAAGTTGGCAAATTTACACTATTAGAATGTGGCTTTTTATTGAACATAGATAATAGGCAAACTTGGCAACAGTTTATGGACTGTATTAATTCTTATTAATATACTTATTTGGGCTTTGAACATTGTGATATGACCATGCAGTTGAAAGCAATGTTAAACCCAAATTAAAAAAGGGCTTTGTGGCTAACTGTCATGTAATAAAATTTATTAATTCTTCCAGGTAACCATGATTATTCCAATCAGATGTTTCACCTGTGGCAAAGTCATTGGTAATAAGTGGGAGTCATATCTTGGACTCTTGCAAGCAGAATATACTGAAGGGTAAGCAAAAATAAAGGTTGAAATGCATGCCCCCTTTCCTTTAAGTTCACAACCTAAACATTAGTAAACAGCCAATTTTTTCTGAGGGGATTATGGAGCCTTTTTTCCTAGCTGTGAAGAAAAGACCTCTTGAGGTGTGTGTGTTGTACATCATGTATATTATTATTCTCACTCTCAACAAGAGACACAATGCTTTCTTTTTGTGTGCTGGATGTTTTTAGGCCAGTTCTCCACTGGGTGCAACATTTTGATTGAAAATGTATCGATGTGTTTCACAATGTTTCATTCTCCACTCACAATTTTTCTTGTCAGTGGGATTCAAAGGAGATTGAATCCCACTGTCTGAAACATTTCTTTGTATCATTTACTGCCTGAATTTTTCCAATAAAACAGACACTTTTATTCTTTTATTTTTCTAAGAAAGAGTCCTACATTTTTTAAACAAATATAAATATAAGAATTAATATTAGATACATGGTCAAACCATACAATAAAGGAAAATAATTTCTGAATTTCCCACTTTGACAATTTATTTATCTTTGAAAAAAAATCTGTATTTTTTTTTTTTTTTTTCAGAGATGCTCTGGATGCTCTAGGTTTGAAGAGGTACTGTTGCAGGAGAATGTTACTTGGCCATGTGGATCTGATTGAAAAACTTCTCAACTACGCCCCATTGGAAAAATAAATTAGTTTTTCAGGCCGACTGTAAACATGTACATATCTAAAGTGTAAAATAATTTTAGCATTTATGTCAGAATTTGTCCTCTTACTAAGAACAATAATAATAAATACAAGATCTATTCAAATCCACTATACACAGAGGTACAATGTATTAAATAATTATAGTATACGCCTTACTACTACAGAAGTAGTAAGGTGCCTGTTTTTACTAAAAAACCAGAAAAGAAGGAAAACACTGTTTTCAGTCTTTTAATTTCCTATTTCTTTCTCTTCTACCAATGCAAAACAACTGAAACTAAAAATGTATGAGAATAAATAAGTCTATGTTTAATTAATACATATTATATGACAACTTTTTATTTTTCTATAATAATTTATAAAATATATTTAGCACTCTTATTGAAACAAAACACAAAAAATGAACATTATAAAATGCATTGTGCTGAGAGGGACAAACAGGTGATATAAAAAACCAATTTGTCAGATTTATAAAATAAAAAAACGTGCACAAAACAATCAAACATCAAAATATTCTCAGACAAATAAAATCATTTCTGGAACAATACCAGTATGCCACAGTAAACTATCACTTGAAATCTTCAAGCCTGACTTTCAGTTTTGTTCAAATCACACCCAGAGCAAATATACTTTAGAAGAAACATTTTTTACCACATGACCTGATAACTTATCTCATGTTCTCTTCTATTTTGATATGGTATTGTAATATCAATAGATTAGGTATCATTGCTCTATCAAACCAATTTAGAACATCCACTTTTTGGGAATAACTAAGGAGATAGAATTATTGAACTGAAGTTACATGCATCATACATTGATACAAGCTGCAGAAAATATTAAAAATCCACTGTTTAAAATATAAATTATTCAAGTATGGAACATAAAATCATGATTTCTTCAAGGTATGGAAAAAAGCTGGGAGCAAACATTTCATGAAAAAATACTCTTGTATTCATTGTCCAATTATTATACTTTATCTTATTTAGGTTTTTCACTAAAAGAGACATAATATAGGAAAGCGGCTTCCTATCTTATTGTTGATTAAATCAATGTTTAAAATCTATCTATCTTAGGTGACAAATGCATAGGACTCTCAACCTCAATATTGAAAAAAAAAAACAAACAAAAAATCATGGTAATTAAAATGTAGCCAAAATCTGGGACTGCATGAGATCTACCTTTAAGCAAACCTTGCAGAAATCACTCGAACTTAAATGTAATATGAAAAATAAACGCAACAGTAAGATCACAGACAACAAGAGTTTACAAATAGGTAGGATAAGAAAGAGACTTCTGACTCGAGAAGTGTTTCAAGCATTGGGGTTCTTCTTCATAAGTTCTAGATCAGCTTCCATCATGTCTTTCACCAAGTCCTGAAAATGCCATCAATATTTTTACTGGTGATAATTTTAATGAGATTCAAAAACATTATTATACCTGACTATTACTAGTTGGTCATAATTAAAGACATACGAGTACTACCAGACTACTATATGTCAGATCAAAATAAGGCCCTGTTCCCTTTTAAAGAATGACTAAAACTTCTGAAATAATAAAATCTATGAAAATAAAATGCCCTGTTTTGATTAAAATCTAAAACTTGTCTTATAATACTTTTAGAGTGAAATTAATAGACAAAATTTAGTTCTTAAGTCATGACTTAGCACTGGTTTTCTCCATCTAAGAGAGTAAGCAAATCGAGACTTAAGGCCAAATTTTGAAACAGGATTAGTTTATCTTAGTGGAAACTACCCCTAACTTTCACTTTGACAACAAGTGTGATGGTCATATCATATCTAAGCCGAGCTTTGTAGTTGTATATCCTCTCTGTGGCATAATGGAGCTGTAGTCAGCCTTTATGGCGGAAAATCTTCTTTTAAAATACCCATCTTACATTTAATCCTGTTTTATAATACGGCCCTTAGTGCCACAAGGGTATTACAAAGAAACAGGGTGGTTCCGTTTAAGATAATATTTCAAAATCGACCCCCCCCTGGTACCACCCCTTGTAATGATTAAAAAAGAAAAGACACCCTTCTGGATGTTTCAATGGGACACATGTTTTAGCATGTTTCTAAATTTAAACCATTCTCTGGATATTTTGAGTGACAGACCCTGTATAACACTGGTAGCCAAGTGGTTAATGCGCCAATCTGGTAATCCAGGTAGTGTAGGGATCCGTTGGTTTGAATCCCAACCAATGCATAAATTTTTCCTCATTAATTTGAGTTTGTGACCACATAATAATAAGACTCTGAGGGTTAGGTGGTAGAAAATGCTTTGAACATTAACCTTGCCTGGTAGTTACCCTCCACTAAAAAGAGTTATTACAATTATTATTATAAAAGAAATTAGTACTCACAGGAAAGTTAACCTTGGGTTCCCATCCCAAAATTCTCTTTGCTTTGCTTGCATCTCCTAGCAATAAATCCTGAAAATAAAATAAAAAAGTTAGATAGAACTCAGCATGATAGAGACATAGCTAACACAAGAGGGAATTATTTCTTGCCAGAACTGATGACAGCAAAACAAACCAAGAAGGGAAGCTAAATGTATTATTATCTTCCAAAGTAATTGAAATTGAAAGAACTGTTATTCATTCTTTCAATAAAATTGAGTGAGGTAAGTCTAAGAAATTGTGACAACACAAATTTTATAATATGTTATCATATCAAATTCAATTCAAATTTTATTTTACTGTAGTGAATAAACAAAACAGTCAGTCAAACCAATTACAAGTATCAAATTTAACCAATTACATTGGTACTCACTTAGAGCTAATTAAGAAGATACTAATAACAACAATCATGCAAACTTGCCTTACTAATTATTTAGCTTGACTTAATCCCTGGGATTCAAACCACCAACCTCCAGTTTTTTTTTTTTTTTTTTTTTTTTTTTTTTTTAAGTGGGGTTTAACGTCGCTTTCAACTGCCATGGTCATATCACGACGGGGGTTTTACCCTCCATTCGCAGGAAACTCACAAACCTGCTACTCACATTGACCTCACCCAGCCTGAGTGGGGCCGGGAAAAGCCAGCGTCACGAGAATTAGAATTTGAATGGTCACCCATCCAAGTCTTAACCTCGCTGGATGTCGCTTAACTTCGGTGTTCTGAAGGGAACCGGTGTATTTAACATGCCATCGACGCTGGCTAACCTCCAGTTTAAAAACCTAGTGACCGACCGACCTAAGGTAAGTTACAAATTTAAATATGATGAAAACTTTTACAAGTGTCTTATTTAATGATAAATTCTTACAACTTCTGTAGGGCGAAAGAAGTTCTCACTGACTTTCACTCGTACTACCCCCGTGTCCTTCTCCTTCCCCACCTCCTCCTTGCCACTACCCTCCCACACAATGGTCTTCCCTATGTGGAGGAAAGCTGCCTCCACAAACTCTCGCACACTGTGTGTCTCCCCCGTGGCTATCACAAAGTCTTGAGGAGTGTCTAGTTGTAGCATCATCCACATTGCCTGGACAAAGAGGAAATATTTGAATCATTAAAATAAAATTTATATTAAATCCAATAAGAGCAAAGCACAAAACTATTCAGCCCAAAATAATTGTCTTGTTAGAGACTGTAAATACTAATATTCAGCAAACTGATTCTTGAGAAAACATCCAGCATAACTTCTTCATGTTGCACACCTTGTGGTTTTCTTGTTCGGGTATTACTGTTAACTTTTAAAACTGTTTGAGAAATCAAAAGCTTTGAAAATATTTTATTTCAAAACTGGAAACTACTTGAAATGCCATTTTTAAGAATTTGTAATCAAGTATTTTGAAGACACTTTTCTCAGCTCATTTAACCGCTGATTTATTTGTGACATAAGAGGAACTAGAAAATAGAAGAAAGAAAAAATGAAAAATATTTGTACCTCTACATAATCTTTGGCATGGCCCCAGTCTCTCTTGGAGTCCAGGTTACCCAGCTGTAGATATTCCATGAGACCCAGAGATATCTTGGCTACAGAGCGGGTTATTTTCCTGGTCACAAAGTTCTCACCCCGCCTTGGACTCTCATGGTTGAATAGGATGCCATTGCAGGCAAACATGTTGTAGGCCTCGCGGTAGTTGACTACAATCCAGTACGCGTATAGCTTGGCACATGCTGGAAAAATGTCAGTATTTCAAAATATTTTTTTCCTGACACAAAGAAAAGCATTCTGTATTTGTTCTTTTGACAAAAAAAAGTTCATGTGTGGCTTAGGAAAAGAAATTGAGAGGAAGAACTGAAGCAAGTCCACAAATCAAGTAAAAAATATTTTCTTCTAATATTTTAAATTGGTTCATGAAGTATTACCCTTACCATATGGAGATCGGGGATAGAATGGAGTGGTTTCAGTCTGAGGAGTTTCCACTACCTTGCCATAGAGTTCAGATGTAGAGGCTTGGTAGAATTTGACCTTGTGGTGGAACTTGCATGTCTTGATGGCATCCAACAACCTCAGAGTGCCAACTCCATCCACTTCTGCTGTGTACTCACTCATGTCAAATGAAACCTGATCATTGTAAAAATTCTAGACATTAATAATACTAAGTTAGCATTGATTTTACAAATATTTTTTTACAGAAAATACCAAAAAAACTTTTCTTATTTATTCAGCACAAATTAGACAAATGAATCCCATTATTCCAGCAGTAAGCCCAAGACGTATTATTTTACGTGGTCAAAATTCCAAATGGGAGGATAACTTTTAGACATCTCAGGCTGGGTTTCAAAAACACAACCACTAGATTACCAGGCCAATGCCTTGACCACTGATACCAATTACCAATACTCAGGAGTGACAATATTACTTATCAACCTGTGTAGAGACCATCAAATCAATTTCACTTGGTTATTTGTACCAAAACTGCAACAACACCAACTTGCACTAGTTAAAATATTTTACCTTAACATGACTCTGAGCAGCCAAGTTGTACACTTCTCTTGGCTGAACAGTGCTGATGATTTGTACAAGGCAACTGCTGTCTGTCATGTCACCATAGTGAAGTTTCATTGACCCGCCTGTATGGATTGAGGGATTAGAATATAAGTGTTGAATTCGGCCTGTATTGAATGAACTGGACCTCCGTATGATTCCATGCACTTCATAGCCTTTGGATATCAAGAATTCTGCCAAGTATGAGCCATCCTGTGAAGAAAAAAATCATATTTAGATATTTATTTAACATTCATACCTACACACATTGCTTGTAGAGAAATGCCATCTTGCTGCCCAGCAGCAGGCTACCCAAAGACAAAGAATACCAGTACAGAAGATGAGAAAATTATTAAGATGAAATTAGGAAATTTAACCCAGGAAGAATTTTGACTATTTCACAGTAATATGGTTAACAACTGTACCAAAAATTGTGACCAAAAGTAATATGGTTAACAATTGTGGTGACCAAAGTATTAAAGCACCTACTAGTTTCAAACCAGCCAGCGTCGATGGCATGTTAAATACACCGGTTCCCTTCAGAACACCGAAGTTAAGTGACATCCAGCGAGGTTAAGACTTGGATGGGTGACCATTCAAATTCTAATTCTCGTGACGCTGGCTTTTCCCGGCCCCACTCAGGCTGGGTGAGGTCAATGTGAGTAGCAGGTTTGTGAGTTTCCTGCGAATGGAGGGTAAAACCCCCGTCATGATATGACCATGGCAGTTGAAAGCGACGTTAAACCCCATTTAAAAAAAAAAAAAAAAAAAAAGTTTCAAACCAAATTTGATTTTTTTAGTATTGTATCTTCGTTGTGAATGAACTGTTAGGTTAATGGGATCTCTCTGTCTTGAGCCAACGGCCCAAATAAAGCACTACTAGACTGTATGTTATCTTTGTATCACTAAAAATTCTCTGAGATGGTGATTACCTAATTTCAAATAGCTATTGAGACTGGTTAAGTATTGCTGATGTGGTAACTACTACCCCCTACTAACTAACCCTTCTCTGCCTGAGGGGTTGAGATACTGCCTAATAGTTATCATTAGAAAAATACATGACATTTACCAGTGGACATAAAACTACATCAACATAGTTACCTGTCCTGTTATTCCAGTGATGAGAGCTATCTTAGGGGAGTCACTGTCAGCAGTAGCCATTTGAGAATTCAGGATAAAAACACCTCACTGATAATAATTACGAGTGTTTTCAGAGAAGAGCTGCGTGGCTGTTTTCAAGAGTTCCTTATCTAAAACACCCAGAGTTCTGCTTAAAAAAACACATCTGACTCATATTTCAGTGACACCGGCGATAGAATACTGATCAAATAACTGATAGTATTTTACCTCATCATAAATCTAATCACAAACCACTTGTTCAATTATTTGAATTGTGTAGGACGTAAGGTGTTTTTGCTGAAAAGTCAGAAAATAATAATAATTTTGTTTACATTTCAAGATTTTAAAAGCAGGCGCCCTACCTAAAAGAGGTACGTGAAGGTGGCACTTGCTATTTATAGGGGTGGTATTTTTTCTTTTAGGGTTACATAGAAGAGGGTGAATTTAGGGTTCTTTTCTTCTCACGTGATATCAAGCCGGTAGGCGAGCGTTCGTCAAGAGAACAGGGGCCAGCCAGCCTATATTAACACGTAATAGTCGAGTTTGTATGGAATAATTTTATTGTTTTCCTCCACTTCCCGTTATTTTTTTGGCGAGGTTAATGCTCAAAGCATTTTCTACCATATAACCCTCAGAGTCTTATCATTATGTAATCACAAACGTGCATAAAAATTATGTGTCAGCTCTGAAGAAAGAATATAAGTTCGGGAGTGCAGCATTTGGCTCGCAAGTTTATTCATGCTCCACTCTTCCATTAGAATCTAATGAAATCTCATCGACACAAATATTGCTCTGCAACACTACGAATTTTTTCGAGATAAAATGTTGCACGTATTTTGGAAAACCTGCCTAAAGAGGCACCGTAGCTGAGTTATCACACACGTCTACGATCCATACGTAATCCAAATCCTGGCGGGGTTAAATTTTGTAGGCTCAGTATTTATTTCGGATGATACGAGATGTCGAGGTCCACTCCCACCTCATAAGGAAAAATGAGAAGGTATTGACAATTTATCAAATTCGACAGTAAAACGCTCTTTTAATTTCGATATTTAGGCAAGCGGCTCCCAACCAAATGTGCCCCAAGCTATTACTATCTGTCCTGGTTGTAGAAGTTTTCAGAGAAACCCTTACAATTAACACTACGACCTAATTAGATCTATTGCAGTTGATTCTTATTGGTTTAAACAATAAACATCCTGATTTGAGATAGATAATCAGGACGGGGGTTTTACCCTCCCAGCCTGGATTGGGCCGGAAATGCCAGCCTCACGCATGTTCGGAGGGAACAGAATTTTCTGTTAGAAAATTTTACCCCGACCGGGGATCGAATTCAGGATCTCTGGACTACGGGCAGTAGCCTTACACCACGGTGGGTGTCGGTGCGCCAAGGTAATGTGAGAGTAAATTTATTTTACCGCGTTATAAATACAGAAAATTAAAATCATAATCAGTATTCCGTAAGCATATTTATAACGACGGGGTACAAGCTTGCAATGCAAGGACTATATTGTCTATAATATATTAACTTACCAAGACGGCTATAGTACATAATAAACAGGATATTGTTAACTTGTATTTGGAGACTGGCATCTCCACGGCCCTGCCCCACCTGAGCTGATGGTGTAGAATCATACTTAAAGCTAAAGTCTATATTTTTCGTTTTCGCACTAGCTTTTCTTATTAATCACCTTGAGCTAAGTCCGTATAGAAGTGGAAATATCAGGCTTTCATTAACTTGGTTCTGGAGGCCCTTGTTGATTATTAGCCTCCTTGTATAAACTTGATGAAAATATCAAGTTTGGCTAACATCGAATACGATGATGCTACTCAATGATAATGATAAATAGGTGTTAAAGTAGGTATGTCCATAAACTTCCCATTGATTCATGGACGTCATTTACAATTTCCATACCTTGAAAGCACTGTTTTTGTGATGGGACCGACCATCGACTCCCACAACTCTTCGCGTTTTCTATAACTTATTTACAAATGCGACATTTTCACTTCATCTTAAGAGATAATACTGGTGTTCAAATTACATCACCTTTCAGTTCAATGTTAATTGAATGTGATCCAACAAAAGTGAAAGTTAAGAAGGTGAAAGTGTATCAGAACCTCTGAGTACCTTCTAGACCTGGTCTATGGAGTCAGTATTCCGTAAGCATCAGCTCGCAACCGGTTCTAAAATAGACATGAGCACAGAGGTATGTGCAATAATAGGCTTTTGACTTTAAAGGCAAGATAGATTTTCTTAGTTTTAATTTATTTTTAACGAGCATACCTCAAGGCATCGAAATATTGTGAAAATTCGATATTTAATGTAAGACTTTTCACTTCCGTGCATTTTATAAAATAGTGAATATTAAATAAATAACGCGTATTTACCATTTTCGAGCACATTTCAAGATACCTATTACAGTTATTTTGGTCCTTTCGTATTAATTAAATATAAATTCATCGCGTCATCAACTCATCATTGTTGTTCAAAGGAGATTTTTTTTTAAGTTATGATAAAAAATGGAACAAGTTCCGAAAAATGGTGAAGAAAAAAATTGATTGCAATATTTAGACTTTTCTTTTGAACATCGTACCTCCATTTTTTCAGAACTTTTTTCACAATATTAAGCCACGATTGCTATTATTGTATGTTGTATGGTACAAATAAAATAGGCAACCACATGTTTTTTTGACATTACAAATCTATAAAATATTTTTGTATCATTTTCTGACGTGAAAGAAAAATGTACTTATAATAATAAGTAAATAATTCATATTTACCCCCACTGATCTGGTACTTTACTATCAGCTGTACCTACACATATATGTACCTAAATATGGGTACCAACTACCAACGTCAACAATTTTCACCACTTTTGTGAAAATAAAAAATGTAACATGCAATCTCTTACAAAAAATCAAAGCCATTTTTCACAATCCTGTAAATAACAGAATATGTGACAGAAAGCTCGTACTCATATCTAATAAAATTTAAATAATACAAGGAGATACTGAATATGATACATGTTATGGGATTATTATTATTGATACCTTTTCCAGGTATCACTTTGAATCTCGACCAAGCACAGCTATTTTACCTCGTAAATCACAATGGATTTGCTGACAAGCAAAGGAGAATTTAAAGATCCGTTCCGTATTCATCTCTACTTGGTAAGTTGATTGCATGTTACAGTTTTTTCTGAAATTGTTTTCAAAGGTAACCTGCCTACCAGAAGCGCATCTACTAAAAGCTATAATCTTGACAATACATCGACATCCGATTCATAAATTTTACATTTAAATTTCTCTCGGTATAAAGTCATAAAGTGAAGTAGTTTTCTCAAGTTCCTAAAGCAATGCCAGTCATGCACAAAAAAAAAAAAAAAAAAAAAAAAAAAAAATCGCGGCCACGATCAGGCGGGGTTGAGCTATAATAATAAAATAAGATTAATTGTGTTACGATGATAAATATACAAAGATTAACTTAAAATTAACAATAAGTATATCAAAATCGAAGTACTCATGTATCTGCTTTCTTAAACTATAGGTAATAGACTGGTGGTTAACGCGCTTGTCTGGTAATCCAGTGGTGCGAATCCCACCCAGTGCACGAATTTTTCTTCATTAATTTGAGTTTGTGACCACATAATAGGTGGTAGAAAATGCTTTGAGCATTAACCTCGCCTGATGGCTACCTTCCACTAAAGAGTATTATTATTACATACATATACATATTTGAAATAGGATAAGAAATTAAAATAATTAATAAATACTTACCTGAAAATATTAACTACATAGTAATATCAAAGGGCTATTTGGTTATATTGACACAGTGCCACGGTGTCTTGCTATAACTTTAGTCATAGAACTATGAACTTTAGTCAATCAAATCATAATGAGCTAGCTTATGGTTTAGCAAGGATTCATTGACTTACACCAAGAAAAGGGGATTTCTCACAGTGGTTCATCATGATCAATTGATCATAGGTGCATGATTGAGCTATAGTTAGTAATGAAAAAGTATATACCTACGTCAGAATTGATAGACAACAGTATTTTTTTTTTAATTTTCAAGTCTGATTGATGTACAATTTTTAAGGTATTTTTTGTAGGTATTTTTAAAAATCGAAAACTTTCGAGTTTCAAATTGAATTCCGACGTCGCGCGCGGGTTCATTTTTGAGGAAGTAACTTTCTGATGTCAAAGTCTTCCGCGACCATCTTGAAACACTATGGACTCGGTGGAAATAAAACACGGCCAATCTTCTTAAAGGGGAGATACCTAACTATGATTTTCAAATAAATGATGAAAAATGAATGCATTCAATTTATCGAATCTTGACGCTAGCTGGAATACCAGATTAGCGCTCTACCCCTGCAATGTTATTCATAGGTTTCTTCTTCCACTTCAACCCATGTAACACAGTATTCTCTCCCTTTTTTAGGATCACAACTTCATTTATTACTGATAATATGCCGACCTCACCAGCTCGATCACAAATTGCGTGGACTCGTAACCTGGTCGTTGATTCCAGTCTCCTGTATGGCAAATAATTATAATAAGGCTAGTTTGATAAATTTTATTGTGATATGTAGTTATCATATTTGTGTTGGTTACGTTCGTGATATCACAACTCCTCAAACTAGCTTTCATAAATCTACGCTGAAACCAAGACTTGAACCACCGACCTTCAGGTTACAAGTCTGCCACACTATCGATCCAACTACTGAGGTCAGTATTGTGATTAATACAAATCGGATAACTTTATATTCTCTTCCTGGTCAGGACACTCGCACAGATCTGGAGTATGCCGTCCATAAGATCCGCTACAGGATCAGAACTCTAGAAGATGAACTTGAAGAAGCTGACGTCTCCAATCCGTAAGCATTACTATGATTATCCAGCTATTAAGTAGTAGTTAGGACGATACATAGAAAATAATAAATATGTATTATTTTCTATGTATCGTCTATTATTTTCTATTTATCTTAACACAGTTTTAAATTAAAAAGTAGGAATTTCTAGTTATTTTGTCTAAACAACCACAGTATCTAGATCGAAAAGGCGGCGAACGCGTAATCTAGAGGTCGGTTCGAGTCGGGATTACGACAAAATTGAGTAAGGCGAGTTTGAGTAATTGTGACGTCACTATAAACATTATTTAATAATCCTTAATTAAACAGCTTAATTTTCATTGTTGTTGAATTAAACAGAAATTTTTTTACAACTATTTGCAGACAGGAGATAGAAGACGAGCTGAATGACATGCGAGACACTTTGGAAAAAGTTGAAACAGAGCTGAAAACGATCAAGAAAAGTGACAACCGAATGTTTCTCATCGCTGTGGTGCTGATGCTCTTGGCGTTCGGGTACCACTCGTTCTACACTCTCATGTATGGCCCAGCCGATATAACCAAAGACATGTTTGACCTTTGAATAATATTCAATTGATCTGGAAAATGATTTTGGATTGTTATTATTATTTTTTTCATCTGAATGGTGGATTCATTGGTTAATTTTGATAGAAACATATTTTCCTTTCCATTATGAAAAGAAAAGTGAAATATGCCAGCAAAAGAATAAGAATCTATTGAATCCAATGTTGAGGTAAAGAACTGATGAAATTGAGACCACATGTTATGAGTAAATATCTATTCATGTAACATTTAACTTGAATAGTCTATTTTTAGTTAAAGACTAACAGAGGAACACATAGCTGAATCGACATAAACTATATTAGGTATACTAATTATCAAAACAATGAATCAGAAACACAACGAAAATAATAATCTCTTTATCTGTCTGAGAGACTGGTGATACAAGTGGTAATCATCTCACATATGTAAAGCACACAAGCCGTGTTGCAGCTAGGTCTGCGGCGCAGGTGAGTAGTACATGAGTAATGAGTAGTTAATACATAAAAAGCTGTGATGTAAATGTCACAGGTTCGATATACAATCATTAGGGAGAGCTAATACAGAGTATGAATTAACAATGAGACCAATGTATCTCCAGAATTTGTGGAGTGGTGTGAGATTAAATAATGTGGTATTTTTGCTCCATGAAACAAAATACGGTGGAATTATCTCATGCATGTTTCATACAGTCATGCAAAATAAATGAGCTATTTATGTTAAATTTAATTATTTAATAAATATATGTAAGAGATTTTACTGATTCGTATCGTTCAAAAATTTGCTCTCTGTTTTTTATTTGTTTTTAGTGTTAAATTACCGTTATTTTTTATTTTCTATGTGTTAATTGACGTATTTTTGTTCGCTGGATCCGAATTTGTAATTAGATTTTTTGTGTGACGTTTTATAAAAAAGTTCTGTTTCGTGAATTGTTTTTTCTTTGTTCATACGCAAGCCTAGGTGAGGTACTAGATACATATTATCATATAGCTAATATCTATCTCTACCTACCTAATATTCAAACCTAACGGTCCCCTATCACTTTGAATCAATATTTGACCTTGAAATACTTGGATTATTTCATTCATTTGCTTTATCGGTTATCTTCTACCCATCACCTACCATGCCGTCTTCGGTCCCGAACCAGTTACCTGAGAATTCCGGTGCTTCTACTAGTGTACCTATTGACAAGTACGTTAGTCAGTTAGAGAAACGTGTGACTGAACAGGAGCAACTGATAAGTCTGCTGAACAAGAGAATAGCCGAGCTGACGTCATCTGGGTCGAACCTGGGATCTGAGGCTGGGTGTTCTCGAGTTGGTGCGGAGGACCGCGGCGACTCAAATGGCAAGGATCGTGGTGTTTCCTTTGTTGGATCCCGGAAATCTGACGTCGTGACAACGGTTCCATACACAAAGTACACACCTTACTTTGTGTCTAGACTAAATCCTGATGTGTCCGCGGAAGCTTTGGCCAAGGATCTGATGTCTAATGTTCCTGACCTGTCTTCTGTCAAGTGTTCAAAGATGAAGTCACGCCATTCATCCTACTCATCATTTCACTTGGTCATTCAGGCGGATCAATGTCACCTGGTCGCGTCTGGGGGTGCCTGGCCTGAAGGTTCCTTTGTGAAGATTTTCAGTGGTCGGTTGCTGCCTCAGTATGTTGTGGAGACATATGACAGCAGCGGCCCACCTCATAAATCATTCAGTAAGGGTCCGGCCAAGAAAACGGGAGACCAATCTGGGAAAGCTCCATTGAAGAAGCCATCTGTTACTAAGAGCGCTGTGAAGCATTCGGACTCGGCTGGACCTTCTTCCCTAAACACCTCTGGGAGCGGGTCCACAGATACTCAGGAGCCGGTAGCGGTTCTTGCGGCTAAGTTTGATGCCAGTAGTTCGGCTTCAAAAAACTCCGAGCGAAAAGTTCTTCCGCCTCGAAAAGCGAAGAACGTTTAACTTCACTGACATGCTATTATCATAACGCTGGCGGTATCAAATCCAAGTTGAATAGTTTAAGACAAATTGTTAATGTTTCTATTTATGATTTTATTTTTCTTGACGAAACTTGGTTAAATGATGATATATCTGAAAGTGAAGCTAAATTTCAAAACTACGAGGTTTACCGTTGTGACAGAGATCTGTCACGGTGGGGTTTTGGCTCGGGTGGGGGTACGTTAATAGCAGTAAATAGTAGGTTTAAATCCCATAGGATCACTGTTAGTCCGCCTTCTTTTCCTTATGAACATGTTTTTGTTTTTGTTCAGGTTGGTGCTACTAGCTTACTATTGTGCTGCGTCTACCTTCCACCATGTACCGTTCAGGAGGCCTATGTTGAGCACTGTACCGTTGTCGAGGATCTTTGCTGCAGATTTACTGAGTCCAAGGTTATTGTTGTGGGTGATTACAATTTGAGAAATGCAATATGGAGTATCGATGAGGATTCGTCTATGGTTGTAGACTGTCCTCTCTCGTCATCAGCTGTTCATGTGTGTGAGTCGTTCAACAGTGTTTCACTCTACCAGGTTAATACCCTTCCTAATAACCATGGGGTCTTCCTTGATCTCTTGTTTACGAATGACGTTAGCGTAACTACAAGCCCCTGTGTAGATCCATTACTGTCGGATAACTTTCACCATAATTCTTTCTCATTTGAAATCCCCGTTCCTCATGGGTGTGAGCTTCTTTCAAGAGATAGTACTGTCTATGATTATGCCAAATGTGACTTGGTTGGTTTGAATCGATATTTAAAAAATGTTGATTGGTCTTTTCTTTCCCTGTATACTGATGTCCAAATTGTTTTACGACATTCTGTTAACAGGCATATCATCAACCACACCACGGAAACGCGTGTTTCATTCAAGTTTTCCCGTTTGGTTTTCGAAAGAACTTAGACAGACTATCTTCGAGAAGAAAAAAGCTCATGTGGTTTACAAAAAATCTGGACTGCAGTCAGACTATATCTGTTTTTCAAGGTTACGTTCCCGATGTAATTATCTTAACAAACATTGTTATGATGATTACTTGAAAAAGTCTGACGAAAGTTTGAAATCCAACCCTCGGTCTTTTTGGAAGTTTGTAAATGTCACTCGGAAAATTGATGGATTTCCCAAAAATATGTATTTGAATGACGTAGCTAGTAGCAATGGTGACGAGTCTGCCAATTTATTCAGCACATCTTTCTCGACTGCGTATGTGTCTTCTAACCGTCCTGTTCCAGTTTATCCTCTGCTGAATAGTATTGACTTTGATGTTTTTTCGTTGTCTTCTTTTGAGATTTTCAAAGCACTTTCGGCACTTACAGAGAAATATTCTTCTGGTCCAGACGGCGTTCCTCCTTATATTCTAAAGAAATGTGCATCTTCTTTGGCTACTCCTTTATCGTTCTTGTTCAATTTATCTATGTTTTCAGGAGTATATCCAACCTTGTGGAAATCTAGTTATGTCTTTCCTATTCATAAAAGCGGGGATCGTTCCAATATATCGAATTACCGAGGTGTCTGCATACAATCTTCTATACCTAAAGTCCTTGATAAATTGGTTTCATCAAAACTGTCATTTGCCTGTAAGCAGTTTATATCTGATCATCAACATGGGTTTATGGCCAAGAGGTCGACAGTTACCAATCTTTTGTGTTTCCAGAATGACATTTTGAGTTCTATTCAGTGTGGCAATGAGGTCCATGCCATCTATACTGACGTTGCAAAGGCCTTTGACCGAGTAAATACCAAATATCTTATTGCCAAATTAAGATCCTATGGCATAGGCGAGACCTTTCTTCGTTGGTTGGACAGCTCCTTCACCGACCGTTCTCAAATTGTAAAAATTGGTGACAGCGTTTCAGGTTCAATTCTTGTGTCATCTGGAGTTGGTCAAGGTAGCCATTCCGGTCCGCTTTTGTTCAGTCTTTTCTTCAATGATCTCTCTAATGTCATTAAATATTCTTCTTTCCAAATGTTTGCAGATGATGTGAAGATTTACAAAGCTATAGCTAGCGAGGATGATTGCATTCTCTTGCAGAAGGATTTAACATCATTCAGCCAATGGCTAAAACTCAATGGTTTGCAACTTACCTTGAGTAAGTGTGCTCATATGTCCTTCTCTAGATGCAGGGAGCCCAGTAGCTTTACATACTGTATTGATTCACAACCTCTCAAACATGTCGAACAAATCAAAGATCTGGGTGTCAGTCTTGATCCGACCTTATCGTTTTCTACCCATATCGCCAATCTCTCAATGCGATGCCATCGAATCCTCGGTTACATTTTTAGAACATCAAAAGGCTTGTCTTCTTCTTCATTTAGACTTCTTTATTTCTCTCTGGTTCGATCCTTACTAGAATATGCCTGCGTTGTATGGTGTCCTTATTACAACGTGCATGAGCTGTTATTAGACAGGGTTCAGAGAAGGTTCCTGTATTATCTTAATATCCGTTTTCCTAATCACCAGATCGATATTGAATGTCTCAAGGATCGCCGTCTTCAAGCTGATCTAAACTTCTTTCGCAAGCTGTTATCTGGCGAGGTGGACTGCAGTGATCTTTTGAGTGGGGTTTCGTTGGACTGCCATCGTAGACTTAGGCGTGCTCATACTTTTCATATGAAAACATGCCCTACCAACTACACACACTTTTCTCCTCTAAACAGGATGATGCGCTTGGCAAATGATACTACTGAGTTTGACTTCTGACACGATCTTATAATTATAGGATTATAATATGTATTTATTTTTATTTTTGTTTTGTTTTATTTTATTTATTATTTTGTTTATTTTTTTATTTTGACAGTTTTTTTTTGACATGTTGTGGTTATTTCACAATTTTCTATTTATTGTACTTTCTAGTATATTTTATGAACTTTAGTTTACCCTTGTGATGTATTTGTGATTTATTATTAGTATTTTTGTAACCTTTGTTTATTTTTATCCTTTTATTATTAATATTATTTGTGTATTTGTGTAAATAGAGCTCGGCTCGTTAATATACACCCGTTCTGCGGGCATTTATCATTTATCATCATTTATCATTTACAAAAGAAAAGTAGAACTATTTATTTTCATATTAAAATTATGAATAGTATTTTTTGTATTCATATAATAAATCAGGTTTTTATTAATAAAAAACATTTTTTATTTTTAACATAGGCAAAGATCACAAATAGTAAATGCAATAAAGAAACATTTTATTTTTAAAGGTGGTTGCTTCGAAGAATGATATTTGTTCTACACTATGTTGCTATGACTGAGATAAACTTACCTGGAGAGAAGAAAGTTACCTATTCAAGAGATATACTATTTTTATCTTACATTATGATCAAGATTAAATAATAGGTAAGAGACGCGAGATAGTTCAGATTTGGACCAATGTACACCTAACTAAAATATAGGAAGTACAAAAATTAATTGCAATTATTTATCAAAACTAAATAAAAGATATCACTCAAAACTGCCAAGAAGGTGGAGCCTATGGACACATTATTTTATTAAGCGTGTCTTTTACTTTGGCATTACATGTAAAATATTGATATTGATATTTTAGTGTTTTTTTTTTAACATAACCAAGGGCTCTGAGGAGAAGTAACCAAGTGGTCAACATTACTCTATGATAAAAGAATCAATTATTAGACACCTTGAAATTCTTGAAAATCACATTTGAATTGTCAACATGGTTTATAAAAGTTGACCAAGCAAATAACTGTACACTGGGGTCCATTACTTTGTATTATCTTTTATTATAACACAGTATATGGAGAGTATTATAATTCTCAATGTCAAACCTTGAAGGAAAGATTTGTCAAAATTAGGTGTACCTGAATCTGAGATCTTAAACAGCAAAGTAAGAACACACGGAGATCTGAAGAGACATATTAATTGTCCAGGGGATACTTAACGTCTTGGACCCCCGCGGCCCCTGGGGCCCCCACGACCCCGCCCCCTCTGCCTCCTCTTCCCCCCTGCCTCCTCGTCCTCTGGGTCCTCCTCCTAAAACACAATAAATATTTCCCACTTTAGTTAATAATCAATTAGAGAAGCAAGAGCTTATTTAGTTTCCTTTGAAGATAGCCATCATAGTGTCAAAGTAATAAATGAAAAAATCTTTGTTGTGGTTATTTTATAAAGAAACAGAGGGAAGTATTTTTTCAACCTCTGCACAAAGTATTGTTTGTTTTAGATATAAAAGAAACATGACTGTAAAATAATAAGATTGAATATTTTTCCAACATTCATGAAAACTATCAAAACAGAATCAGGTTCAATTTACAAATTCCAAGAAGTTTATATTCTTACAGAGACACATAAAGAGAAAAAAGCTTTATTTTTTTTTTTTAAACTACTCTACCACATCTCACAGACAGTAATTTTGTACTTAGGTACATTATCTGATAGCACAGTATAATTATACTATAATAATGATTGCAGTAATATGAAGAAAAAAACATAACACAATGTTGAAAACAACAGGGATATCAAATTTGGAAAGAAAACTTACCTCCACCTCCACGCCTTACATCTCTCTTGCCTTTACTTCTGGGTGCATCGTCAATGAGCAGAGTCTCAAGTGGCAATGAGTCAGGCAGAATGTAATAACGGATATTGTTTCCTCTCAAACTGATAGAGTCTAATGTGACAGGTTCCTTTCCTTTGACTGTCATTTTCACTGTCTTTAAATGTGTGTTCATGGCAACATCAACACCTGCATTAAGAATATAGAAAAGAAGTGTTGGTAAAAGATAAAAGTAGTTAAATACCTAACCACGGAGACTAATAAGGGAAAGGATACATTAATTTACATGGTATTACAAAGTTAACTGGCACTCTACATGGTACAAGTAAGTACACAAGTATGTAATGAATAAAAGAAACTTGAACTATTTTTTTTCTTCTTATTTTCTTACTCACATCTATGTGGAGACAGCATATTTATTAATACTAGATATTTTCAGATGCTGACATTTTATTTTTGTACATGTTGATAACTTTTAAGAAAAGAGATGCCCCTTAAATTTTACTGTACTCAGAACATTTATTAAAAAGGACTACCAGCAGAGTATTCCATATTCTATGAGTATCTAAACTTCTAAACAGACTATCCTTTTAAAAGACAAAAGATAAGATACATGCATTACCTTGTATGGTACCATGGACTTGAGTACCATTTTTCAATTCAATTGTGACTGTCTCATGACTTAACTTCATAAGAAACCTGAAACCAATGTTAACACATACAGAGATGTTATTTTGAAGCTCTGACTTAACAATTTTGAAAATAATTAAGTAAAATTTTCAAGAACATTCATTTTTTAAAAAAAATATATAATCAACTTTGGATCAGAAGCCAGGTGATATCATCTTGTTCTCAATAAATATAGGACACCACAGTGTGATGTAAACTTATTAGAACATCAAATGACACGCATGGAATTACATCATATCCAAAATATAGTCATTGCAACAATCTAATGAAGGCCTGAACATTCTGAGGATTTCTGTATTTTTATATGTTTCATGTTCATCACTTTGCTTGAAAATCCATCAACTAGCAAAGGTTAAGAACTACTTTCTAATTATCTTTCACTGAAGTGATTATCTCTCTCAAGGCCCAGTAACAAGTGTTAAGTGTTCCATTTTTGGATGACTAATAAAAGTGTATACTAAACAAGATTAAAAAACATAGAGGGCTGAAATTATACAAGAATAAAGTTAAGATAAGCCAGACTGTCCATCAACTTAGTAGGCAGCCACAATGAGGACACTGGGCCTATATCCTACACCCTGGAGGTAGCTTGATACAGACAACTTTCAGGACTCCATTGTTTCCGCTTACATTTAATAATTTAATAACATGGTTAGATTATTTTATGTGGTACTGGCTCTACTTCAGGGTCCAGGCCTCTGTTGTGTTTGAGCACTTAGGATATCAAGCCCTGTGATTGGTTGAAACTCCAACTTGAGGGATTGTCTGGTTTATCTTAGCTAATCCTTTTTCATAATTTAGCCCGGAAAGTTTGTATGTAGGTACATTACAACTTCCAGAGGCTTTGAACCATGCTTTTACTTTTCTATAAACTGAACCATGGTTGATGAAAAACTTACCTTACTAATTTCATGATTGATGGAGTTTAGGTGCCTTTCAGATATCAATAGATAGTGAAAAGGGCAGACTTTCAACTTTTTTCGATAGGTTTTTAAAGGCTGACTTAAGCCGAAGCCGACCAAACGAAAAAACAATTGTTAATTTAATTTTTAAAAATCAAAATTTGGCGTTTACTTATGTCTGTGAACATAGCACAGTTTTCTCATTTTCCCCTACTTTCATTTCAAATATTTCCCGCCAATTTTGAACACGCAAACTTTTCGAGACTTTCTCCTTAAATTTCAAATTTATCACGCAAATCAACAGCACACGACTTTCTATTGAAAAATAGAATACTTTCTTCTTCTTCATTTACTCTGTCTTATCCCGCTCAGGCAGGGTCGACGTTGTTGAACCTCATGTTTGAGATTGGTTGGTATGGGGCATTTTTTACGGATGGATGTCCTTCCTAACGCCAATCGTACCAGCTACCCACATTAACCTCACCCAGCCTGGGTAGGGCCGGAAATGATAGCCTCACATGTACGGAGGGAACAGAATTTTCTGTGTGAAAAGTCTGCTCCGACCGGGGAACGAACTCAGGATCTCTGGACTACGGGCAGTAGTCACAACCGTTACGCCACGGAGGCTGTATTGAAAAATAGAATACATGGATGATAATAATATATTATATGAGCTCTAATTTCAGAAGAGCTCATTTATCGGTCAGAATTTTGCGCTCCTGCCGGGATTTGAACCCGCAACCTTACGGTCAGTAACCAATGCTCAAAAAAGTGAAAAATGTTATGTAGAAGGAAAAGTGTTTGCAAAATGAAAATAAAATAAGTAGAAATGAGTGGGTGTTTATCAAATAAAAAACATTTATTTATTATTATTATTATTTATTAATAAAATTTAAAATCATATAATGTTCTTAATACACTAGATTAACTTTTGTGACAAAGCATACAATAAAAACCTAACAAATAAAATCAAACGAAGTAATGAAATGTTAAGTTAAGGCATCATTAAAATATTACACAGCCAATTTATTTTACTTATTTTTGCACCAATATGATAGATATACCTAATATTCTTGTTTGGTTAGACAACAAACTAACATTAGTGTAACCTACAGATAGTCTAGATCTCGGTGAAATGGATATGATTTCTTTTTTTTTATGTCACAACTTAATTTAGAAAAGCATATAACAAGTAACAAGACTGACTGCTGGAGTAAAGGGACTTTTCAGTCTTACCTCGGCAGTATAAACAAGGTATATTCTATTCTATTAATCACAACATTTACCTAAACAACCTATTACTTCCTTATGATGTCCATCTATCGGAAACCGGAAATCCCGATTTTTGCCCGACATATCCTCATATTTATGTCCCAACATTGGACTAAAAACATATGGCAGCCCTACATAACAACCAAATAACAGATTAGGTATAAAAATTCGAACTTCCCTAAAATTCTACTCAGGCTGCGTGAGGTTAATGTGAGTAGTTTTTCTGGCGATAGAATATGAACATAATAATCAAATAAATGGGCAGACTTAAAATTTCTGTTAAATTTTGTAAGGTAGTTTTTAAATTAAATTTGCTCTGAAAACATTTTTGCATTATTTTAGGATATTTTACCTTTACACCCATGCTATTCTGGAAACGTAGGGTATTTGTACTAGAGATAACAAAAGTATCTCAGTAAGTGAATGTGTTACTTCCACACAGATAACATTTTCCATCACAAGGATTCCTATATTGTGGAATGACAGGTCACTGTATCAGTAGTGAGGTTTGGAAAAGGGCTCTAAAGACCCAGGCTGCACCCATGAGATACTGACAGTTTCGGCCTTTGGTTCCTGAGAGTAAAAATAAAATATATAAATTTTATATTTCATGTTATTTTTTCTTCTTCTTGAATAAATGTAAGGGAGACCAAATAATCAAAACTAAATGTTATTGTATATGAGAATTGAATTTTTTTTGGTGAAATCCAGAGTTCAATCAATTTAAATTATTATTCATGTGTCTGGCTGGAGAGAAGACCAGTATCTCTGCTGGCTGAAGGACTATAAACAGAAAATGGACTGGTCAACACTAACCAGCCGGGCTGGCTTGTAGATTCCCAAGGGTTTAATGGATTCTAAAGAAATTGATCGCACATAGAAATATGTGGGTTGCAAAGAGCCAACTTTTCCACTTAAGTTGGCTGCAGACCATCACACCCTCCCAGATTTAGTCAAGCTGGTTATAACAACAACAACAAATAATTTATATACATGATTCAAGATTTAGATTAGAATTTACGTTTTTTCTTCACTTTTAAAACTAGTGAAATATGTTCACTGAAAAGTAAAGATCAAAAAAACTCACTTTGGTAGACAGAACATTGCTGTGAATTTCTGGATCAAACTCTGAGAATCGAATATAGTGAGGATCAGAAGAGTAGCTAGAATTGGTTGTGTTGCCAAACTCATACAGAGCCTGCCTACTTGAGTCTATATCTTGCTTTACACGTGCCTGATATGCTGCTTTGTCAGAACTAAACCTGAAAGGAAGAAATAATTTCTATTTTAAGCCTCCTTAAAAAAAGAAAAAATTCAGAGCCTTTTTTTTTCTTTGTAGCCATGAAACAGCAGCTACTGTAGATGATTGTGGTCTGTGTTAAAGCTTGCTCATCCCATATTATGTCTCCCCTCAGACAGGCAAGAAGTGACACAATAATTCCCATTTAGATGCTGGGTCAACACGAGCGCACTGGAAGATATCTCTTGAAATAAAAGCCCTTTAGGGGTTTAGTGTACAGAAACTCTCCACATCTTTTAAACCCCCAGGGGGGTTTATGATACCAATCAATAAAATCAATAAAGCCCCCATGTGGATTTTTGGTACCAGCTCTATTTCTAATAAAGCCCCCATATAAGTTTATGGCGCTGAAGATGTTAATAATTTTCTAATTTACTTTTATTTTTTTCTCAAGTGAGGTTTGTAATGCACTCAAAGAGACTTACAACTCAGCTGCATTCTTGTTCACAGGCAGAAAGGACCTGGCGTCCACACAATGCAGGATCTGCTTCAGGATGACCAGGATCTGGTATACATGGTTCACGTCCTTGCGCCAGTCAGGGAAGAACGCCTTCACATCGAACTCCCGAGTTATCTCGTCCACTGCTGGGTGAAATAAACTGCTCTCAAACAGAACCGTCTAGAATGGAAAATATCATGTTTTCATGTTTGGCATATTTATTTTTTATAGATAATATTTTCTTATTTTAAACATGATCAACATGTCAAATGTTATGATTTGGTGTTTAATGTTGTTGTTGTTATTATAACCAGCATAGCTAAAACTGGAGGGGAGTGATGGTGTCCAGTCAACTTTATTTGGCCCACCCTGAACCATATAATATTCTTCTTTATAAGCCATTGAGCCCTTGGAAAATCTGCAAGTTAGCCTAGCTTGATAAGTGGCTATTCTGTTCTCTTTATAGTACTCTAGCAATCATTTATGTTGTTGAATGTCCTTTTCAACTGATAAGGTCATATTAATACAAGGGTTTTACAACCTTACCCAGCTTGTGTTGGGCTGGGAATAGACAGCATCACGAGATTTGAATGTCAATGGTTACTCATCAAAGCTAAGATAGGTGACCATTCAAATTCAAACAAGTCATAAACTAAGTCTCAATTTCTAACCATACTGGGCATTGGTTAACTTCACTGACATAACAAGAACTAGTGTATTTAAGGTGCTTGAAAAAGGGACACAATCACTCCTGGTTAGTCAATTTCATTGGCTATACATTCACAGGACATACCATGAAATATTGTATGGCTATTCTCATCCAAATAAAGGCTTTCTTTCATACTGACATAGATACTGACAGTAAAAATATACATTGTGAGTATAATCTTGGGCAATAAAATAAATACTTACTGGTGCTCCACCCACAGGAAATTGTTCAGTGAAAAATATTAGAAATCTAAAAGCACCTCCTTCATATATTCCACTTCTCACAAAAATGATACCAAACCACACTGAAACAGAAAATAGTGCATTTTTTGGCATTATTATTAGGAAACCTGTGCTGTGCTGTATAAAAAGTATTGAATTTTAATATTGCATTGCATATTAGAATATAAAACTCAATTCATGTAACTTTTTTTCTCAATAAAAAACAGAGAAGTGAGAAATTGTTCTAAATGTTGCATAGCTGGACACATAGATAATTATGTAAATGAAGAATTTTTTCTTATTTTATTTTTTTTTTCTTGCAAGAATGGAAAAAAACCAACTTTTTAACCCCTTCAGAACAATGAGATCCACTATTTTCTTTGTCTGTGTCTATCTGTCCTTAACAATGAGTCTGTAACGGTAGCTCAGTGGTAAAGGTAGCACTCTGTGAATCCAAAGATTCCAGAGGTTGCGGGTTCAAAACTCAGCCAGGACATGACAAGTTATCCTCCCATTTGGGATTTTTTTCCCACATAATAATATGCAAGACATACTGCTGGAATAATGGAACTTATTGGTCCCAATTGGGCAGTTTAAATAAGGCAATATTATTATTATTATACACAAAAAACTTTTTAAGTAGTTATGGAAAAAAAAAGTACACATACCAAGAGAAGATTCTGCTGATGGTATGACATAAACTCCTGAATACTTTTCTCTAAACCTTGACACCATGTTACTGTGAAGAAGAAAAATTAATATTAAAACTGCATTAAAAAGAAAAAAAATCTTTCTTCCTTGTATAATTCAGGCAACACATAAGATTATCTTTTTTCCTCATCTTCTACTATTATACAGTATGTCTCAGAAATCCTAACAGAGGCCCTCTAACTTTTTTTCACAGCTAGGAATTTTGAAGTTCTGTTTTTTTCGGAGGAGACCATGGGCTCATGGTCAATCTACTAGTGAAGTCAAAATCCAAGTTTGGGACTCACAAGTGGCTTTCTCAGAAGAAAATTGCTGTTTCTCCAGAAATTTAACTGTGATGGTTTAAGTTTAATTTAGTATATTATTTTAATGAATTTTTCCTCATTAATTTGAGTTTCTGACCACATAATATAAGACTCTGAGGGTTAGGTGATAGAAAATGCTTTGAGCATTAACCTCGCCTGGTGGTTAACCTTCCACTAAAGAGTGTTATAATTATATTAAATTATCAGTTCAAAAAATTAGATAATGGTTTTGTTTTAAGATATCATTATTAACAGGGGCATTATTACTATGGGGTTCTCAATTCAAAAATAGTGACCTACTGAACACCCTGTAAATTCTTTGCCATAGGTTGTTCGTAAGTGAAAATTGATTGCAAAAACTCTTTAATTATTTAAGAGGGAAGTCACTTTACTTTAATAAGTGTTGAAGTGTACATTTCATCAGAGGTCTTATTTTTGACATGAAACACATTTGTAATTTTGAGAGAAAAAATAGGAAAATATGTAAATTTTAAATATACATATTTAATTATTTTTCAGCTTGAATAGATAAAAATTACAAACAATAATTTTTATTTTGTTTCAACAGGTCACACCCATCATTAACTTTTAAGAACATTCATTGTAAAATGCTTATAACAGAAGCTACTTACAATTC
The DNA here is from genome assembly GCA_024516035.1 of Bactericera cockerelli. Taxonomy (NCBI): domain Eukaryota; kingdom Metazoa; phylum Arthropoda; class Insecta; order Hemiptera; family Triozidae; genus Bactericera; species Bactericera cockerelli. The sequence goes on from CM044959.1 coordinate 33,740,109, forward strand.
AGACATCAGATTGTATTCTAAAAAGAATTGAGAGTAGTTTTCTTTGGGAAAATTTGTTGTTTTGCTGTTGGAAACCATCCTTGCTGACACATTAAGGAGTGAGTCACCTTGTGGTGAGGAAGGCAACACTCTACGGATGGAACCTTTCCTCTGGAAGGAAGTTTCCACTATTTCCTGTGAATCAATAAGTGAAAACGGATTATCGATCAGATATTGAGTCAAAATCTAACAATCTATAGGTACAAAGGAAATTTACAACTAATTAGAAAATAACATATATTTATCAATAAAATTACAAAACTCAGTTCTTGTGACTAGATTACAGGTCTGATAATTTTTCAGTGGTTCTTATTGTTCTAAGCTGATAGTAACTGCTCTTATCTAACTAATTAAAAGCCTTTGGTGGTCTAGATGTGCTTTATGGTTTTTTATAAGTGTTTATTGGGATCACAGGCATGACGTAAATATCTGGGAGGAAATTACCAACTATTGTATTATACTGGGTTTATTCCTGGTTTGTTATAAACATTCAATTTTTTATTCATACCTTCTTATCATTAATGTCCATTGTATGAGCTTATTAGGTAGGTACTTAGATGTTATAATTTGAAAAAACAACAGTCAACATTTCATGTTGATCTCATGATTCTGATTCATGAGATAAAAGGTTCCTGAATCCTAGGCAGATGTTATCTTTATTCTCTCTGTCTTAAGATTGAAATTATACTAGATTAATAAAACATAGAATCCAAAGACCAACCAAACGTGCTTCTTTAAAGTTCAAAAATGAAGATGAAGATTCAAAAGCTTAAAAGATATAACGGGACTTTTGACGAGAAGATAAACAGTCGATTCTTCACTTTTACCAAAAACACGAACCACCTAACCTCAAAATCAGCGTTTCGCTCGAAATACGCTTACTTTTTGCAAAATCAGGGATTGGCAAGAATATAAACAAAATTGTGGCGGTAATTTAAAAAAAAAACCTTCATTATGTGAAATTGAGGCGTATTTGGTGTTTGATCATTTGTCAAATAATTAAATATAATAATCTTTACTCTATAGAAATAAACAACAAATTTAATTATTCAACAGGGTTCAACAAACAACCATACACATTATTTACGAAAAATTCTCTAGAATAATTCATTTTTAATTCTCATTAAACTATCCCTTTTTCTCTTTTACTTTACTACAGTCATTGCTTCCCAGCTTCATTTTTTTTATATTTCTTCATCTGTTAACTTGCCGATGAGGGCGATGAGGTAAAGTGAAGTCGCTGAGATTAATGTTTTGGAGATCGCGCATGGCACTTGGTCTATTTTTGTGCATAAATTTAAAATCATCGAAATCGAATTTTGTTTCAACGAAATTCGGATCGCCCTAAAAGATTATTAATTGCTTTAAACCTGGCGGGACGCAGTCATATATATTTGGGATGTGGCGTCAAGTGGCGATTACTTGAGCCGCGAGCTCCCAAGATAGAAAACTAATTCACTGTGGAATTTAAAGGGAAAGCTAAAAAGAAAAGCTCTTGGTTAGCTGGGAAAGTTCTGACAAGATCAGAGTCGAGAGAGAAGTTGCAAACTTCCGTATATTATTTTCAAAACATTTCAAAAACATACAGTGTGAAGATAGTTAAAGAAGAACGATACATAGAGTAAATATGTCAGGGTTTCACAAAGGATTTTATGCGGTCAGTTCCACCACATCATTCCCCCCCTTCGAGAAAAAAAATGAGGCAGGGAAGACAAGGGTTTGATTCCCTGTGGTGGAAACTGTGGAGAGAACATGATATGAACAAATTATACATGAAAGATAAAGGTTTTATCTAGAAAATGACACAAAATATATAGATATGATTAATGCTGAAATATTGTACCAATACCTGATTATTTTTTTTGACAAAAATATATCTGAGTAGTATACAGAGATTATGCTAACAAATTTTCTTATTTGCAATGTTACATAGGTATTTAAGATTTACAAGTTTCCATGATAGGAATAATAAGATTATTCTTGGTGAAGAAAAGCAAAAAAGCTAGGAAAACCAAAGTATGAGGGTTTGAAACTCAAATTTGAATTTGCTACAAGTAAGGACTAAGGTTAAGTGAACATGATGGGTACAATTAAAATAATGCTATACATGATCAGAATGATAAAATTGATTTAAGTTCCTTGTCAATTTAGTATTATGAGAATGCTGAGATAAATCTTGCTGAGGAAATATGTAGTTTTAACAATATTATGCAGCAGGAGAAATGAAAAATAATGTAGGTGCTTAAAGAAATTATTTTACACAGTGGTAAAAATGTGGTAAAAACCAAATTTGATTGTTAATATTGTATCCAGGGGTAGATACTAGATACATGAGATATAGAATTTTAACAGATATATGATAATATGAGATTTTAACCATATAAAAGAGAAATTCTTAGGTAATCAGATAATTGTCTTAAAATAAGTACTAAGAAGGTATTCAAAGGTGAATACTGTGAGGCAATATGCATTTTTTACTAAAAATGTAATTGAACCAAATTTTGTAAGTGAACAAAGTAGAATTAATATTTTCTACAAGAGTTTGAGAGAGTTTTCAAATAGGATGGTATACCTACTTGAGATCAATTTAAATTGTTTAGGAAGCTGAATTTAGACCAAAACAATAAAAAAAATTCTTAATAATTTTCATGTTGGAAAATGACTGTACAAAGATAATACAACTGTTATTTACAAATTATAGCTGTTGATAATTGATTACAATACATAATTATCTAGGTGTGCCGGGGGTCGAACCTGGCGACCTGACCTAGTAACTATGGGACTACTTGGACAAGATGCGCTTGACCTGGGACTTGAACCAGGGGAAAAAGGCTTAGCTGCAGGGTTCAAGTTCGAATTGGCCAATGTGGCAGTGGAAGTAGAGGTATGATTACTGTTCTGAGACAGTGTCTCAGGACTGGCAAGTGGAATCCTAGGTAAACTGATGGACCTAGCGGTAGACAGAGGTCTATGCTGAGATTTCTGTGAATGTGCCAAGTTCTTCCTGGCCTGGGCAGGACATCTCTTGGAAGAATCAAAGTTGGTACGGGGTCTGAATGAAACATTCTTACCAGTGGGCCTAGGAACAACATGCTGTGGAGTGACAGGCATCTGAGTGGGAAAATCATGAGATGTGGAGGGAACAACCAGGTTGCGTTGAGGAGAGATAGGCACTTCAGTCACCGGTGTGGTAGGTACTGATGGTGTCTGAGCTGGTACTGGAACAGAGTTTTGGACAACAAAGCGTTGTACCAGTGAGTCGCTTGATGGAGGTGGATCTGGAGGAGGTACCAGTACTTGGTCTGAGGTGAAAGCTGGCTTCACCCTGTCACGTGACACAACAGCAAGGCGGTTTCCAATCTTGATAGTGAAGGTCTTACTAGTTCTAGCAATGACTAGGTGGGGGCCTGTGTAGGGACGTTGTAAACTTGACTTTACTCCATCCACGCGCAAGTATACATGGGTACACTTTTCAATGCTGGGATTGGTGTATGTCTTCTCATTCACATGCCAAGAAGTTTGCTTGGGGCGGATAGAAGCAAACACTGTGTGAAGTTTTTGCACATAATCACTTGTGCTCATTTCTGAGTGAGGAGGCTCAAAGAACTCACCAGGGAGGTGGAGGCTGGTTCCATATACCAAGTTGGCAGGGCTGGCACCAAGGTCTTCCTTGAAGGCTGTGCGTAGTCCAAGTAGAACTACGGGTAGTTCCAAGGACCAAGAAGTTGTGGAAGCTTGAAGACGGCACATCAGAGCAGCTTTGAGTGTGCGATGAGCTCTCTCAATAAGACCATTGCATTGAGGGTGGTAGGCTGTGGTGTGTTTGAGCTCTATACCCAATAGTGAAGATACTTCTTTGAAAAGGTGAGAAGTGAAATTTCTTCCTTGGTCTGTCACTAAGTATACAGGAGAACCAAAGCGCACAATCCAACCGTTGAAAAACGCTTTTGCAACAGTTTCTGCAGTTTGATCTGAGATTGGGAGTGCTTCCAACCAGCGAGTGTATCTGTCAATGCAAGTTAGTAAATAAATATTACCTTGTGAAGGTGGCAGTGGCCCGACAATGTCAATATGCACATGAGAGAACCTCTCATCTGGAACTAAGTACTGCACAAGAGGGCTCTTTTCATGTCGGTTGACTTTTGAGATCTGGCACTCATGGCACTGGCGTACCCATGATTTGATACACTTGTTCATTGATGGCCACACAAACTTGTCTGAGATGAGACGGCATGTAGCACGACCACCAGGGTGAGACATGTTATGCAGCTGCTTGAAGAGCGCATAACGTAGATCCTTGGGGACATATGGACGTGTTCTGCCAGTTGAAGTGTCACAGTACAGTTTGACATTGTCAACAGTCATTTGACAAAGGTAGAGGCTGTGTGCTTCTTTGTCCAGTAGTTCCTTGAGCTCAGGATCAGAGTTTTGAGCTTGTAACATTTCAGTAGCAGTTACAGCTTTCTTGATAATTTCTATCCTGGATAGAAAATCAGCTGGAGCATTGTCCTTGCCTTTCACAAATCTGATGTCTGTGGAGAATTGGCTAATGTAAGACAAGTGACGTACCTGTCGAGGAGAACCATTGTCTTTCACTTTGGTGAAGGCATATGTGAGAGGTCGGTGGTCAGTGAAAATGGCAAATTTCCTGCCATCTAGAAGATATGAAAACCTCTGTATGGTGGCGTATATGGCTAGAAGCTCTCGGTCATAAGTAGAGTATTTTTGTTCAGCAGTGTTCAGTTTCCGGGAAAAGAAAGCCAAAGGTTGAGCCTTACCATCGAGACATTGGTGAATGGATCCTCCAATAGCTGTACTGGAAGCATCAGTCATGATACTGATTACCATGTCTGGATCAGGGAATGCAAGCGTGACCTGAGTGGCAAGCTTCTGTTTGCACTTATCAAATGCTTCCTCCATTGTGGGTGTCCAAGTGAGCTTGGTCTTGGGTGGAGGGTTACCACTGACATGGAGTGGTGCTTGAGTGTCAGCCATGTGGTTGTGAAAGCGGTGGTAGAAGTTTATCATACCCAAAAACCTCTTCATTTCTCCTACGGTCTCCGGCTTGGGATATGACAAGATGGCTGAAACTTTGTCTTGAGAAGGTGAGATACCATCAGCAGAGATGCTGTAGCCCAGGAAATGCACAGATTCCTGTAAGAATACACTCTTACTGACATTGATTGTGAGTCCATACTCAGCTAGTCGAGCAAACAGTTGATCAAGATGAGCAATATGTTCATCCTGAGTTCTTGAGGAGATGAGGAAGTCATCTATGTAGACAAAGACAAAGGGAAGGTCAGCGGTAATTGAATGCAGGAAGCGCTGAAGAGTCTGAGATGCACCGCATAGGCCAAAAGGCATGCGCATGAACTCAAAAAGTCCAAAAGGTGTCACAACAGCAGTTTTGGGAATGTCATCTTCATGCACTGGTATTTGAAGAAAAGCTTTCTTCATGTCAATAGTAGAGAAGATGCGAGAACCATGCAAGCTTGTTGCACAATCTTGAATGTTGGGTATGGGATACCGGTCAGCAACTGTCTGGGCATTGAGATTTCTGTAATCCCCACAGGGTCTCCAATCTCCTGACTTTTTGGGCACCATGTGCAATGGGCTGGCCCAAGGACTCTTGGAGGGTCTACAAATACCTTGTTGAATCATGAACTGAAATTCAGCTTTGGCAGCTTTCAATTTCTCAGGAGGAAGACGGCGAGCTCGAGCAAAACAAGGTTGTCCTTTTGTTTCAATGTGATGAGACACAACAGAATTTTTGATTCCAGGTAGAGAGTTGATCAGTGTCTTGGAAGCAATATTGTGTTTTAATATGAGCTTCTCAACTGATTCATGTAAGCCAGGTTGTACAGCAGTAATACTGCACTGGATTGATGAGATTGATACACCACAAGACTTCTGGTTTGTGAGAGGGTCAATCAAACATGAGTTCTTTAGATCAACATTGAGACCATATTTTAGCAGAAAGTCAGCACCTAGAATAGGACTGGACACATCAGCAATGGTGAAAATGAAGGGAAAGTTCCTTCTGAGGTTCAGGTTGAGAACAAGGAGACGCTCACCATATGTTTTGATACGGGAGTCATTAGCTGCAAACAGTTCAAAGGACTGTACATTGTTACGGTCAGCAGGGCTGGGAGGTAAGAGGCTGATGCAAGCTCCTGTGTCTATTAGGAAACGCAATCCTGTGTTGTGATCAGTTACTTGCAAGCGGGAGGTTTCGTTACCCTTCCCTACAGCCGCTAATCTGTCAGGGAGGGTTAGTAGTTTTCCGACTTCTTGTCTGCCTCAAACTTGCAGGTAGCAGGGGCAGCACAATGACGAGCTTCTGATTTGTATTTGTGATGTATATAGCAGTACCTGTGCTGAGCTGCAGGTGAACGGGTGCGGGACCTTGAGTGGCTGCGGGATGAATGTTCAGATGTGGATCTCCTTAGCAATGTTTCCAGTGATGATGAAAGCTCCTGAACTTTCTTAGACAGCTCATCTAACCGAGTCTCAATAAGAGATGTGTCATGGTTAGAAACTGTGGATATGGTGGAGGTAGGATGACTAACTGCCATAACTTTGTCTGCCACTTCTGCCTGTTGTGCCAGGGGCGTGGTCAAACTCACTGCATGTAATATTTGTTGGGTGTAGGTAGGCAGTTTTTTTAACCAAATACCACGTACAATGGATTCAGGTATCCCTGTGTCAGCAAGGCGCTGAATTTCTCTCAGGATTTGGCTGGGAGTCTTGTCACCCATTTCCATTGTGCCTAGAAGCCTGTTCAATCTTTGTTCTTCTGATTGGCCAAAGCGCATGAGGATGGCTTTCTTGAGAGCAGAATATGTTCTTGTATTTGGGTTACGAACCACATCACTGACTTCTGCCAAGATTTCGGGTTCAAGTTTAGCAGTAAGCTGTACATATCTATCATGATCAGATACAATGCCAGCCAGAGTGAATTGGGATTCCACATTGATAAAATACATGGCTGGGTCTGGCTTGTAAAAGCGAGGGATGCTTACATGAGGCATGGTGATAATGGGAACATTAGGCGTGGCGCCTAAATTTCCTGAAGTTGAGGTTAGATCCTTCCCTGTGGATCCTTTGTTCTTGGTTTCCTCTTCTCCATCACTCATGGTGAAATAGAGGAGTAATGAAAGACACGAAAAACGGACACGGCGTGGGTTTAGAGACCACGAAAACACGGTAACGGCACGGTCTACCCCGGTGGGCAGAGAAAGAGAACGAAACGGAAAAAACGAACACGCGGCGCGGTCGACTACCGGTAACGAAGGTAGGTTCGGATAAAACGGCGAATGGTCACCAATCAATTTGGCACCAATCACGTCGGGGTCACCAATTTGGGATGTGGCGTCAAGTGGCGATTACTTGAGCCGCGAGCTCCCAAGATAGAAAACTAATTCACTGTGGAATTTAAAGGGAAAGCTAAAAAGAAAAGCTCTTGGTTAGCTGGGAAAGTTCTGACAAGATCAGAGTCGAGAGAGAAGTTGCAAACTTCCGTATATTATTTTCAAAACATTTCAAAAACATACAGTGTGAAGATAGTTAAAGAAGAACGATACATAGAGTAAATATGTCAGGGTTTCACAAAGGATTTTATGCGGTCAGTTCCACCACATATATAATATTATATACGAATGTCAAGGAACCAAGGTCTGTCGTAATCTAGCTTGTGATCAATTGTATACTATGGACATGAAAGGAGCCTAGACATTGGATTTGGGCGTCCATATAATCCTCTCACCACCGTGATTTAGGTATCAATATACCTATCTCACGGACACGGAATTATGATTATATAATTGTATACTATTTGTAAAATATTTTTGTTGTTGTAATTATTACTAAGTTACGCGCGCCCTAAAACTTTTTATATTCTTGTTGCAAATAATATTGAATGTTATAGATGGCGGCATGCAGTCATATCCGACATTGAAGGAACTAAGATTACGACAGACGATTACAACAGACCTTTTGGTTCCTTCAATGTCGGATCTGACTGCGTGCCGTTAGATTATAATCGAGTTATTTTGCCTTAAATTACAGTCAATTGTATTTGCAACAATAATAAAAAAAGTTTTAGTGCGCGTGTAAGTTTATAAAAATTACAAAATTGATTTAAAAATTTATATCATAAAAATAGAACGCAAATGACTTCTGCTAGTAGTGGGATTATATTTACTCTGCGAGAAAAAAACATCTTAGTTAAAAAAATCTTGTGACTGAGGTATGTATTATTAGTACCTCTTTGGTAACTTCAGCAATAAGAGTTAAAATATTTTGCCGTACCCTGTAGAAATTTCGATAAAAATTTCAAGACGTTGGTAGCTTCGGGTACATTAGCTTTTCTTGTTTTTATGCTTTCTGTTTATGTTCTTGAATTTTTAAATTTTGGCGCTTTTACTTTTTTTCTACCTTTGGCGTATATCACAAAAAATACGCCAACTCCGTTTCGCGAGAGCAAAACTCTACTGGCGCTATCTTGAAGAATCCTTTGGAACTAACATTTTTCGAAAAACACGGTGTTTTTTTGTAAGTGAAGAACCCATCAAAAAAGCTCTATAATATTTTATTTGTAAACAAATGTAATTTTCACAAAATTCATTTGCGGGATTTTTTCCGCTTCTTATGTGACCAAGCCTTAACTATTTCCCTTTTCCCCAGTCAAATCTTTTCTGATATCAAATGAAACGCATTATTCTGATTTATATCAAAACAAGAAAAAAGTGTTTGAAATGGTCTTATCATCAAATTGTTAACTTTTTAGTACCTCAACTTTTTTTCTTTAATAATCTCTTTATATTAAAATTAAATTTGCTGAAATCCTCTTTTGTCTTGTTGCAACTAATGGGCTTTGGATCATCGATGGATGGATCCGTCTTTATCTGGTGATCATCTTCTGTGAAACTCAACCATGGACAATCAAGACTTGATTACCACTATGAATCATCCTGCCTAGTTCTCTACCTTCATCACAGTGGGAGGATTCTAGAATTCCTGGCTCTTAATTAAACATTAAAATTCAACTTCTGTATCATCTAATTGCCCATCAATCTTCTGTCATATTTTACTACATACTCTCATCAATATGGAGAGTGGCAACTACAATAGTTTTTCTTCATATCACAACAGTGGACCTTATCAAGAAAGGAATTTCTCTGATATTGCTCAAAACATAGGAACAAATATTCAGAAAATTATTCAGAATGGTAAGTTCATATTTTGATACCATTATAAAAGAGGAATCAGTCATAAAATTCCCTCGGACATTAGTTCTTTTTTATCCATATGTTTCATTGTACCAGGTACAGTTAATCAATAAACATGTTATGTAATTGCCTTTTTAGTGGCTGGATGAAGAACTTATATATTATCTTTTTGGTAGGTATATGTTATGTACATAATATCATTTTCAACACATTATTTAACAAATTATCTAATAAATAATAGTAGCAACCCTTTCAGCATAATGCTACACCTAAACATCAATTGTATACTTTCTGTGATCTTGAGGAAATTTCAGTACAGAATGCTTCAGGTTGATTTTTTTTTTAGATTTGAAAGAGACCAATCAAATTTAGTAATATCCTCACTGTAAGTGGCCCCTTGTGCTCCAGATTATCTCTTGTCAATTAGGTACTTACTTACTTACTTTACCTTCTGTATCCTATCCATGAGTGTTGTGTCATGATGGTGGAAAGATTGATATATTGAACCCCTTGGATGCCCAGGAGTAATGTTCTGGATGCCCAGGAGTAATGTTCTCAAGGCTTCCCGTGTCCATTGTGTACTGTATCTAAGTGTAGTGGTTTGTGTTGGTATTATGTTTCTAGAACTGTCTAAAGTGAAAATATGGAATTATTTATTATTAAGTTCATATTAGAAATACAAAATAATGATTTATACAATTATAAATTTTTAAAAGTTATACATATAACATGAAAAATATGGCATATAGTTTGACCAATGTGGATAAACCTGATAATAAATCATCTTGCTTATGAAAGCTATTTTTTTTTTCAAGTACAAAAGTCATTCATGTGAAAGCTCTTAACCCACCAGTATTTGGGTCTGTAAGAACATCACCTTGATGTATTTGATTATTTCCTTGGTTAATATACTGTAATGTTTCTCTGTTCTCAACAGTTTCTTCTATGAAAAGGATGGTTAATCTGCTTGGGACAGCACAGGACTCTTCAGACACCAAAACTCAGCTGTAAGTTTTTACACACTCAAATAAAATGGGTTTGAAAATGACTAGGCTAATTTTGTACACAGACTGGATTTGTTTATTTATTCATTGTCAATGGTCAATTAGCAATACATATATCATTAACTCTTTTTTTTTTTTTAAGAATATGTAGTGAACCAAGGGCGAGGTTTAAAGCTTGTGGCTTTCTCTTCCACCGAACAAATTGACCGCCTTGTTATTTTAACTATATATCATTAACTCTAAATATTGATCTTAGGAAAATTACCTATATTAAACTGACACTACATGGAGCTTAATATGTATTTGCACTCCCCCACCAAGTTTCAATTTTTTTTTTTTTTTTGGGCATTGGGCAAAAACAACCCATACAGCCTTCCAAGTTTCAATATAATATAATATATTGAAACTTGGTGGGGGAGTGCAAATACATATTAAGCTCCATGTAGTGTCAGTTTAATATAGCTAATTTCCCTAAGATCAATATTTAGAGTTAGTGATGTATTGCCAATTGATCACTGACAATGAATTATAAAACTTTATATTATAAAACTGAAAAGAACATGTTTCAACTGTGGTTGATTTACATAATATGTCTTGTTTGGGTGGGGCTTTTCTGACTCCCCAAAGTGTGAGTGTGTTGTAAATATATAACATCTTTATACCCAGAAAAAACACTACATTTATATAATTATTATTTGTTATGTACCTATGTATTATTTTATTTTCCTTTGTTTATTTAGGTATCAAATTCAACACTACACTCAACAACTAGCAAAAGATACCAATCATATTTTGAAGCAGTTAAATGAAACTCCTCTTCCATCACCACCCTCTGAACAGGTAAATTTCTTATGTAAATAATAGCAAAATACCTATTTTTTTAATTTTTATTTCATAATTTCTTTTCATTAATGAATTTAAGAAGTATTTTTTTTTTTTTTTTCACAGAAAAAATTAACCAGATTTGATTATCTTAAAGAAAAAACAAAGTAGATGAAGAAAAAGGTTTTATATGACAAAGCATCTACTTCATCTGGCTGGTCTAGTTTTATAATTATTCTCTTCAATTTCCAGTTTTGATTCCTGTTTTTGTTTTAAAATATGGGATACTATGGCAGCTTATGATTTTTCTCCTTAAAAAAAAGTTAATGCATATTAGAGTTACATTTTGGGGACTGTCAACTGCTGAGGTTTTATCATCCCAAAATAGAATCTGTCAGAAATATTTGCTCTGGTCAGGAATGAAACCTGTGATATGTAGGATTACATCATCTTACCCAACAAGGCAGGTTTCACTGACATACATTAAATATATAATAATAACATCTGATTACTCTAATTCATAATAAATTATTGTATTGCAGAGGCAGTGTAAAATGCAGAAAGAGAAAACTGGCTGATGATTTCTCTGATGCTCTCACTGCTTTCCAAGATGTCCAAAGACAAGCCTACAGCAAGGAAAGAGACCTCATTAAGAAAACAAAACCTATTACCAAGTTGGCTCCTCCTCCTGGCTCTGTAGCTATTGATCATTTTGGAGGTGAGAGTTTTTATTTTACATTAATCCACTTTGTGAAATATTTACTCATAAATATTACTTTGTTTAAAAACTCATTTTTGACATTTTTTATACATGGTAAAAATGGCAATAACCCCGCCCTTTAGGTAGGACATTATTGTTATTTTCTTTTTTTACTTATTTATTTTGTCATTTGTTTGTTTGTTTTTTTTTTTTTTTTTTTTTTTTCTTTTTCTTAATTTTATACCATTGTACTTTGTCCTCCTAATAAAGCTTAAAAAAAAAAACAATCAAGATTTACATTTTTTTTGGTGATGAAATTTTTTATGCCTATTTCAATACACATTTTTTACTTTCACCTAACCTAGATGGGTATTTATTTATTTGTCTGCCATCACAGAGAAAACTCAAGATCAGCTCATAGAACTCCAAGACAATGGTAATCAACAACTGCAGCAACAGCAAAGACAGCAGGATTTCCTTAACTTGAGAGAGGCTGAAGAACAGGAGCAGGCCATAAGACAGCTAGAAGTAAGGCTTTCTTTTCTTCTATTGTCACTTAAAATCTCAATACAATATTAATGTTTGTCTCTTTTACACCATGTATTGAGAAACTACTTATCTGATTCACATGAAACTCTAGGGGTTTATTCCAACTGTATTAAGGAAGGTTCTTTTTGAAAGGTTACATGTTTCAATCGGTACTCCTGTCGGTGGAAAGGCGAGCTGAGAATCGACCTCGTGTGAAACTTATTACAATAAGGTATTTATTTAATAATTACAAAAAGACATTGCTGCACCCATCAGTATGGCCATGTCTCAGTTTATTTTAAAATTTGTCATGATTCTAAGTATGGGCAAGCAGCTAGTAATTTATAAAATGTGAGACTAATATCATTCCCAGAAAGAAAACCATTTCTAACAATACCATTTTTTCCTTCCCAAGTCCTTATGACTATTCCTCTGCTCCACAAAATTCCTCCCTCTCATTTTCATTACATATTGATTCATGTTATGTTGTTGAAATATTATATTAATTTATTTTTTTACCGGTTTCTCTTTTTTCCCCAGAGTGATATCCAGGATGTGAACCAGATATTCAAGGAGTTGGGAGCCATGGTACACGACCAGGGGGAACTGATAGACAGCATAGAGGCTCATGTGGAGAGGACAGGCGCCTATGTGTCTGACGGGAACGCACAACTTAAAGATGCGGCCATGTACACGGTAAGAATGTCATGAGCACTCATGAGTATAATGATGGACAATGAGGGACACAATTATTATTAGAGAAACGCAAGCTGTTTTCCCCTTTAACTTTTTGTTTTTTGTTGCAGCTGAAGTCGTTATTTTGTTTACATGAGGCTGAAAAATACGTTTTTTATTATTTATTATCACTGAACAAGTATCTATTAATTGTGTCCCTCAGTGAAGATAGAATCCAACCTCAGTAGCCAAGTAATTTGAGTATACTTTGAGCTGGAAGGGTTGGATTTGAGTCACATTCTACATTGCAAATTCAATTTATTTATTGTTTTTGCGGAGTTAAAATGACTACCCTAGGGTTTGACAATATTTTGCGAGTTTATTTTTTTTATCTAGCTACTTAACCCCCCTAAAAAACGGGAATAATGGTGAGAAATTGTTAAAAATATTATGTTGTCTTACTTGTCTTTAAACAAAAGTAAAACTTTCCAACAGAAAACAATTTTTTAATATAATAGTGTGTCAACATACTCGTATGTACTAGTTTGGAATACTTAAGTTAGTTAGGAAGAGAAACTTTTGTTATGTGGCGTTTAGTGTATATCAATAATATATTCCTTTCAATATTTATTTCTGTTTCAGTACAAGCTGCGGAGGAAGAAGTTTGTATGTATGGCTGTGGGTATTGTCTTTCTATTTCTTGTGATGCTCTGGCTCTTCTGGCCAGACAACCAGTAGATAATATATTACCATCTCGTTTTACTCGTATTTAATTCTTGCTAATTTAACTAGGTACATAATTTTGTTACATCTATCTAAGTGACCAGTTTTAATTTGGATGTTTGTCTGCATATAATAATTTTCGTTCCTTTTTAAGTGTGGAATAACTATTTTATTTCTTTTGATCTTAATCACTAACAATTGAAGAGAAAATCTTTTGAACAGTTCATATTATATTTTAAAAACTTATGATATGGACAAGGCAATTTTGGAATAGCAAAAGTTCTCTATTAAAAAAAAAAATACTTTGATTTAGTCAGATATTCGTGGAAGTATATCTTTAAAGTATATCAGAAAATTATTGTTTTGAAGGAGCAGAAAGTTTTTTTGAAAGTATCTAATTTTATTGAAAACGATTACAATGAATCACGTGTTGTCTCGCCATGATAATAATTCATATTTCCTGTACAAATTTTGCTGGTAGGTTTGTCAAAAAAGTGAAAATATCAGGCAGACCAAGAACAAATGTGTCAAAATAAATGCCCTGTCGAATCCCCGACCGAGAGGCTCAGGTGAGACTTCAGGTAATGGCTCTTTCATTTCTTTCGTGATCTTATTGAGTGTTCTTACTTCTATTTACATATTTTCATCATAAATATGCGTCTTTTATCTTTTATTATGAACTGTATTTTAAAATGTACTATTAAAGAAGAAGTTATTAGTTACTGTCAAGATATTTTTTTTTTTTTTTTTTTTTTTGAAAAATGCTTCAATATTGTTTTAATTGAACCATGCTTCAACATTATTTGAAATCAGTGTGTTAGTTAGTTTAAACAATAAAGTGATAAGTTGTCATTAAAAAGTAAAGAAATATTACAATTTATAGCACTTTCTCATAAACACATCCTCACTATTTATTAATTTGTTGCTTTAAGTCACTTTTATTTTTTATGCTTTAATTGGTTGGCGCAAAGAAATCTAATTAGTGTTAGAACAGTAAAACTTACGAAGCTAAAGTAATAAAGCTATAAATAGATTTGATGTATACAGGGTGTCCCGTATACAGATGCAAATATTTTGAGGGTAGGTTCAGCCCACCGTGGACTATCATATGAGCGAAACTTGCAGTGGGGCATTTTGCTTCGTTAAAGAGTTATGGCCAAATCCCTGTTTTTCCCACAGGTCTAGAGGTCACTTGGATCGATGCACGTTTTTAAAGAAATGATAGCCAGTAAGTAATTTTTGACTTCATGTATGGATAGTCATGCATATTTCCCTTGAAATGCAGTTGGTTGCATAAAAAAATATTGAAAGACCAGAGAGATATTTAATCATAAGTTCAATACTTTTCTAAAATTTGATTTTTCCCTGTTTTCCCTTTCGTAAATTTAGAGTACTTCTACAATTGCAATTCTGCGTATCACTAGTTAAAAAAATACCCTAATATTATGTTTAGTTTTATAAAAAAGAAAGCTCATTTATATTACTTTAAATATCATGGAACGCAGTACACACAAAGCTCAAAAAACACTTCTGAATGGTTAATAGAACTAATTGTACTCAGAAAATTTTCATTTATAACTTGCAGTTGGCACAAAAATAGTCACACAGACTGCTTCAGCCATCGAGTGTTCTTCAAAATGCAATAGCGCCCAAATTCAAAATTTGAAAGATGTGTTTCTCTCCTTCTGGTGCCGTTTGATAAGGCGTATCTCATTCGTTCCTTCACGCGTCTGAAAGAACTTTGTATTTATTGAAACAAAATAGCAAAGGGTATTTTTTTACCTAGTGATACGCAGAATTGCAATTGTAGAAGTACTCTAAATTCACGAAAGGGAAAACAGGGAAAAATCGAATTTTAGAAAAATATTGAACTTATGATTAAATATCTCTCTGGTCTTTCAATATTTTTTCATGCAACCAACTGCATTTCAAGGGAAATATGCATGACTAATCCATACATGAAGTCAAAAATAACTTACTGGCTACCATTTCTTTAAAAACGTGCATCGATCTAAGTGACCTCTAGACCTGTGGGAAAAACAGGGATTTGGCCATAACTCTTTAACGAAGCAAAATGTCCCACTGCAAGTTTCGCTCATATGATAGTCCACGGTGGTCTGAACCTACCCTCAAAATATTTGCATCTGTATACGGGACACCCTGTATAATAATTCCCATGTCCGCGACATATCACGGTGATAAAGAGGATTATAGAGACGTCCAGATTTAATGTCATGTAGTACCTATTTATATCTTCATACTTTTGACTTGACGGGGCGGAGTGCTACCGGGCTCCTTAACATCTTGGTGGTTAAGGTGCTAGTCTGAAAATCCTGGTAGTATAGAGATTCGTTGATTCAAAATGGAATCCAACTCATACATGGAATTTCCATAATAGTTTTGAGACTTTCACCACATAATATATTGGTACCAAAACAACCGCTGGAATGACCATTTCTCGTCTCAATCAGACACTAAAGTAATATCCATTACCTATTACATTAAATTATACATACTTAAATATGTCTCTTGTAGTCTAACGTTAGCGCCGAATTTATGTTTGCTCTGTGTGTGTAATCTTTTTCCTCTCTACCATAAAGACCACGTTTATTATATCACAAGAAATTTCGTAATATATTCATAATTCCCCGTAATTTTGTGTCTTGTAAAACATTGTAAACAATAGCCAGTTTCATCACACTTTCTTTACAAGCTGTAGATCATTACTTTGATTACGGGTTGGTCAAATATTTTTTGTGTTTTAAATTCCTTGGTGTATACTGTACAATCCACTATTTATTTTAAAGTTTATTTATCATTAAAAGTACAATTGATCACCATAATGAATCAATGCTTTGTTTATTTTACTATGTTTACGTGGGACTGAAGATGACATAATTACAGCTATGGTCTGATAATGGAACACATGTAAAAGTTTAAACAGTAGAACATTTGTAAACAGTAGACTTCATGGAACAGTTGTAAAAGTTGCACAACCACTGGATCAATGGTTCTGCAACTTTTACAACTGTTCCATGAAGTCTATTTTTGAAATATTGATGCACCAGTCAAACAAATTAAATTATTCATTAAATATGTACATTAAAATAATAGGTATTAAATAAAATTTAGAAATCAAAGTTGAAATGAGTATGGTGTAAAAATATTCATTTGATACCTACTTACTTGTAATGCTGTGTTACCCTCTAAAAGTTGTAGAATGATACTGTCATTCAGAATTCTTCAATTTATAGGCAACCTATTTGTTTCCTTGTAAATAAAATTTGGTTTTCATGTATATGTAGATGAGGTACCTATCTGTATATTTTACAATAGATTATTATTAGTGGAGCTCTTTATTTATTTTATTGTAATCGAATGCAACATAATAATTTATATTTATATTAATATTAAACAGACAATTTTTGTTCCATTGAAAGTCTGTCTTTATTCTCTTTTCCTATTATCTTCTGTAAATTCGCCTGGTTAAAAATGACGTGTGCATGCTGTTGTGAGTATGACGGGAAACCAATGCATGAAATTTTATTATTCCTGAGATGCTTCGTAAAGGAACTAAATTTAAAAGTAATTGAGGCATGGTCGTACAGATGGGTACGGCCATGCATGTTTTTACTTCACAGAATGTTCACAAGGTCGACCTAGGTAGCTAGATCGATAAGGCGGCGGACTCGTAACCGGAAGTCAGTGCTTCGAGTCCCAAGTTAAGCAAAGATAATTTAGTAAAGCTAATGACATCACATCAATCAATCAATCAATTTACTGTATATTTATACATTACTGTATGTTTACAATTAGGTATACATTTAAAATATATTATATATTAAAATACAATTTGCGCATTGTAGTTAAAATTTTAATATGTCGATAACTTCTATATTAAAAAAAAGAGAAGAATAGAAAAAAACACTGCCAATTATGGACACAATACTTCCTCGTGATTGTTTCACATTGTTTACACGTGCGAATTTTGAGTTTTTATACTAAATTACTTGTATCTCCAAAACGGATGAACCGATTTTCTTCAAATTTGTTTTATATGATAGAAAACCGTTTTTTCTACATTCTAGATTCTACAAAAAATTCTGTATCGGCAAGTCGTGGTCCTTATTTTTTTACTTTTTTGTCCAAAATTTTGGATTTTCTTAAATATCAAAGTCAAATTATAATTAATTTAGAAATAAATATAAATAACTTAAGTAAAACAGTAATTTGCATGTTCTTACAAAATTTCATCAAAATCGGGTGTAACGTTCACGAGATATAAGCGTTTAAGTAAAAAGTTAGTGGTCAGGCGCATGGTCTCTTTCACCCAGAACCGCTAGTATGAATTCGATGAATTTAAAATGGGACCATCTACAGAATGTCTCCTAGATGTGCGCAAAATTTCAACAAAATCGGTCTAGTAGTTTCCGAGATTTGCGCGTTACAAGGAATCGTTTTAACAGACCGACGGATCGACAGACCGACAGACGGACACAAAACCAAATTTACTCAGTAGGTTATGAAACGTCCAGAAATATGAAAAAAATTGAAATCGGAGCAAAAAAATATTTTTTTTTACAAAAACGAACACAATACTTCCGATTTCTAATATTAGAAATTTCTCGGAAGTAAAAGATGGAAACAGAAAGTTTGAAAAATAGAAATTAGATAGTGTAATGAAAACGAGAGTTGATGACTTACGGTGGTAGGTATCGGAAATGATGTGGATGAAATGGGAATATATGTCTTTCATAAAGAGTGAGTAGAATAGAGAGTGATTGAAGTAGATATTATTACTCCTCTAGAAATTTTTGGAAAGAATATATATGGAACTAACAATAAAAGCTAACACATCATGAACAGCGATATTAATATGATAATTTACGTTCGTTTTTCGTGGTTTTGACAGCGGAAATGGTTTTTTCTGGTTCATTTACTATAGAGTCTGTCATTTACTAAAAAAAACTATTTCAAGTGCACTTGCAATTGGAATTTGGATAAATAGTTTCTGAATGCATTTAGCATAGGGTAGTACCTTCACACCGCCTAGGGTACAAACATTAAGGGCAAAGTTAATGGACAAAATCCATAACTTAAGTTATTGCTTAGCATCGGCTTTCCCCATCGAAGGCAGTACGCAATCCGAGACGTAGCGCCACAGAGGTATTACAAAAAAGTCTATTAATTTTAAGACGTCATCCCGGGGATCGAACAAGCGTTCTTATATTTCCACTGGGATTTTGGCGACGTGTACGGATATTTTGCATTTGTGGATTGTGTACGGATATTCAAGTGTTTTGGTCGGCAACGCTGTTAAAATTTTGTGGTTGCGGGCTTTAGAATGGGAGGAAATAAAAAAATACAGTAGATAAAGGAGGAATTTGAGGAAATAAAAGGGTAACAAGTTGTGTAGATTAGTGATTTTGTATTTTTGTTGAAAAGATAAACCATAAACTAAAGGTTAATTCTGTTATAAAATACAAAGGAGGTAAGGAAAATCCTCAAGGCAACTTGACAAGCTGCTGTATCTGGATCACCTGAATCAAGAAAGAAGACATTTATGAAGCTAAGCTTAAGTTATAGTTTATTAAGTCACATTTGCCCTCACTTAGATTAAAAGTTTAAAAAAATAGCTCCTAATACTTTGATTCAAATCTCTTCATACACAATAATTAAACCTCTTTTGGACCTTTGCTCTGTGAAGCTTTTCTTCAGTCAATAATTGTCAATATGAGACTGAGAGACAGAGAAAAGTCAAAACCCACCATGCGAGTCATTGACGATGAGAATGAAGAGGATGTTGATGACCCAGCAGACGACTCAGACTGTGATCCTGAATGGGAGGAAGCTGCGGTGAACCCAGAACTAGGAGGTAGTGGAAGAAAACGAAAATCTTTCCTTCCCTTGCAAATGCAAAATAACTCAAAAGTACAGTTACTGGGAGACTCTTCTGAGAGTGATAGTGAGAGACCCTCATCCTCTGGAGAATCCTTTAAGAAAAAGACTTCAATGACTAGGCCATCAACAACTACAAGACTAAGAAGCAGTGTAACCTCCTCACTCGTAAAAGGTAAGTTTGGTGAAAACACCTGTATGCTAAACACATTTTAGGGCCAAATCATAACACAGGATTAATTTCCAAGATAATTCAAACTCTCCCTCAAGTTGGAGGTATAACCAATCACAGCACACTAATAATTGTAAGTTTAATTCTGTTTTATAATTTGGACCTTAGGTACCTATATCCCAATTTAGCAAAGTATGTGGTCATTCATGTGCTAGAGAATGTGATTTGACAGACTTAATGTAATGTGAAACATGTATACTTGGGAAGATGTGATAGTAACAAATAATTCTAGACTGATTTTTGAGGTAGTTTTATAATAATTTTACCCTACCAAAATTATAGGCTAAAGCCAGCCCCACATGTCACGAATGCATGGCATGCATGTGTATGCCAGTCAAAAACAAAGCCCACACACATACCTGTATGCATGCCTGTTGACTCACACTATGAATAACAAAGGAAATTATGAAAAGAGAGACAGAGAGAGAGATAGATAGAGAGAAAAAGAAAGAAGAAAAGGGTGAGAGAAAGAGATAATAAGGGAGAAAAAGACTGACAGCTGTAACAAGCCTGTACAGAGAACTCCACACACAGCCAGGCAACCAGCATACCAGTTGAATAATTGAATTTTCAACAGGGAGCATGATAGAGCATAAGTTTGTGATCTTTTACCACATGCTCATGCTCTTGCATGTAAGTGTGTGGTTGGTTTGAAGTTTGCTGCAAGATATACCAAACTTCTGGGAACATTTATTATAAGTAGGGAGTAGATTATATGCATGAAAAAAAATGGCCAAAATTACTTTTCAATGCACTTAAATAAATGTGAATGGCATATTGATTCAAATATTCAATCTGTCTAGGGCTAACATTTAAATTTATGAACCAAATAAAAGTTGATTGATAATTGCAACTTCAGTGTTTTAACACATTAAACGCCATAAAACTCATATATGAGTGACACCATGGTGTTAATCTGGTACATGAAACTTATAATATATGGGTGACACAACCTCTTTACATTTCCATGGGTGAAAATCAAATGTGAGTGTCATTTGCTTGCATTTCTTATGCAAACTTGATTTCCATGGAATGTCAGAGTACTGAATTTGGTGAATAGAAAAAATTAAATATTCCTTGGAATGCTGGTAAAAGCCTGAAAATATGACTTGGCATTGAACGTGTTAATGAATCTTCTGTTGAAATGATTTCTCACTCCAATTCATCATTTATAAACATTTCCTCCTTAGTTAGTATCTTGTAGTTCTTATGTCAAACATGTACATTTAGTAAAAGAAATAAAGTAAAATTATGTATTTTAAAAATAGAACAAGAACTGACTTAGTCTAAAAGTTGATCACCCCTCCTCTTCCTTTTTTCAGATAAGAAAAGACTTGCACCCTTGTACATAAAAAAAGTTACAACCAAAAAAATAAATACAACTACTTATAAAGACAAAAATCTTCAAAATAATCTTGAAATTAAGGAGGAGGAGAAGGGAGCTGAGGAAGTAGAAAGGGAAAGTGATGATATGTATTCAGAAGTGGAATTAATGCATGAGTTAGGTTTTAAGTTGTCAGATTACAACATTTCAAAAGATTGTCTACACAAGGATGTAAAAACCAATATTAAAAAGTGTAAGTGGAAATAGTAATCATAATATTAAAAGTGTAATAGTAATATTAATATTAAGTAATACTATTTATGTGGTGGTGATTGGAGTGATTTTAATATTTTATCTTTAATTGTCAACAACAACAATACTTTTCTAGAGTAACTTGACAGTTAGCAACAGTACCTAACTACTTTTTTTGAGTGAAGGAATCTATTCATGTGTTCACTTATTTTATAAGACCTATTAAGTTACCATTATTATTCTATTTACTTGTGGACCAACCTCAGTAGCTTGATTGATAAGGTAGTGGATGTGTAACCTGGAGGTTGGTGGTTCAAGTCCCAGTTTCAGCATAGATTTAGTAAAGTGAGTTTGAGTAGTTGTGATCACAAAACTGATTAACACAAATGTGATAACTTGATTTCCTTGTGCCATTTCAAATCAATTTGTTTCCCAACATAGGTATTACATTTCAATCTAATCAAACATGGTTTGATTTTACTGTTATCATTATTTATTTCTATATACATAACTGTCTTTAATATATACAAACCCTCTAGCATAATCATTATTTTTCTTATGTTTCAGTTCCAAATGACAGTAATAAAAGAAAAGTTTATACTAATGTTGAAACCAAAACCATGATTGTGACAGACAGTAAAGGTGCAACTCAAACATGCAAATTCAAAGTTTTGAAAAGAGAACCTGATCCAACTATAACTAAAAATCCTAGCACAAGTAAACAACCAGTGTTACCTCCCCCTGCTTTTTCTCATGGTGACTTTCTGAAAGACATCACCAAGAAAGGTGATTGGATCTGGCAAGTAGATGGCATGAATCTGCTGCAAAAGTTTGTTCCCATAAAGGATCCCAAGACAGGATTGTCCTTGTACAAATCTTCTTTCACCTATGATGGCCTCAATGCTTTGAACTCACCAAAATTTCAGAAAATATCAGCAGTAATTGTCAACAAAATAAAAAATGAAACCTTTGTAAAAGTAAATGAAGACTTAAATCCGTTGGAAGTGAAAGTAAAAAAAGAACCTGTATCTGAAGAAGTAGTTTCTTCTTCACAAGGAAATAATACAGTTAAGGGAAGTGAAGTTGACATTGCAAAAACTGGTAAAGACAAAACTGATACTACTAAAGTTGAACCTAATAACTCAATATCTCCAATTAAAATAAAACAAGAAAATTTGACCTCACCAGCTCTTGTTGATACTCCAAGCATAGCAAATTACAAGAATACATTCAAGGATGACTTTACTGTATTTTTGCAGGCTCTCATTTCTCAATGTCTTGATTCTAGTTTCCTCCGTACTTGTTATAATGATAAGGATGAGTATTTCATTGAGAAAATCAAAACTATTGATGATGTTCTTGAAGCTAAGAAATTCAGTCTCATGTCTTTGCCTGCATTTCCAAATAATGACAGGATACTATATGCCATTCATACCTATCCTGTTATAGAAGAGAAACAGTTACCAGCTATCAAAATGGAAAATCTAAACTGTGTTGTGTGTGTAGAGCAGGGTTTGGAGAAGCTGCCTGCATGCTCCAGTTTATGTCTGGAACTAAATGGTGATCCATATGAGAGAAATACATTGCTCCATGTGAATCTATTGGTTGACATTGATGATGACTTGAGAGTTTTACGTGTCTGTACCAATTGCAGTAAGATATTAAAGTTGTATAGTAAAAATGTGTCATACCAAATATTTGATATTCAAACAATGTGAAAGATCAGTACAGAAAATAATGGAAAAGCAAGAGAATAAAATGGAAGCATCAGAAGTGATAATCAGTTTACTCAATAATGAACCCTGGTGTGAAACTAAACTTTTGCAAGTCATAAGAGACTGGATTTCTGTTGATGATTTAAAGAAAGAAACATAAAGTTCCATACTTAATATGTACATTAATTTGTACACAGAGGAAAATCAAATAGGCTAGGGGGGATATGTTACTTAATGCTTTCCAGACTGAGTATACTATTGTACAGGGTGGCGCATAAGTAATGACAACAATTTTTTTTGTGATATTTTTTTTATTTTTTGTTCAATCGAAGAAAAAGTTTTATTGGTCGATTCTAGAGGCTTGGCGAATTTGTTCCATACTACACATGGAATATTACGTCACGTAAGTGTTGGCCATTTCCAGCTTCGCAAAGTCGGGCTCTTTCCAGGGCATTTTCCATTACTGATCGGAGAACGTTTGCTCCTAACGCTTGAATTTCTTGTGTAATGTTGTTCTTTAGTTGTTGAATGGTCCGAGGTTTGTTCACGTACACCCTTTCCTTCAGATATGGTCTCAGGAAGAAGTCTGGGGCCGATAATTCAGGTGAGCATGGGGGCCATGGGAAGTCGCTATTTCGGGAGATTATGTGATTTTCAAAAAATTCCCGTAGAAGTGCCATTGTTGTGCCTGCTGTGTGTGGTGTGGCTCCATCTTGCTGAAATCATATCTGTGGGTGATTTTCAACAGCTGGGACATTCCCAATCGGTTTGAGCGCCGTCGTGTTGAAGTGCCTGGGCTGCTTTCAATATTGTCAGAAACACGCTGTCGATTTGCTTCAGTGACGACTGAACGTTGTCTTCCTGGTCTCGGAAGGTCTCTGACTGCACCTTGTTCTTGAAAACGTTCAATTATTTTCATAATTGTTCTGTAAATCGGGGCCTTTCGAACTTGGAAATATCGCTTGTACGCTAACTGAGTTTGTGTAATTGAACGTCCATTTTCAAAATAAAATTGTACAATTTTGGTTCGTTGTAAGGTTGTGTACTTTTGCATAATGACCTTGCATATAGTTTATTTCAACGTTATGAAAAAATTACAAGAAAAAAATATTTAGAAAAAAAGTTATAGGATTTTCAAATGTTGTCATTACTTATGCGCCACCCTGTATACTCTATATTTTTAAATAATGGTGAGGAGAGATTCACATTTGTGATTTTTTTTGACTACCTACTACTTGAAATTACCTACAATTCTAGCTTAAAAAGTTTTTCTTTTTTATTTTTAAATGGGGGTTTTTTTAATCTTGTATTATTTATTCATTTGTTATGGACCATGAGTGTTTTAGTTTCAAAAGCTCTTTAACAGATGTGTCATTTTTGATGAAATTTCATTGGTACATAAATTTGCTGTACCATTTTTGAAGCATTTGGGTTGTTTAACAACCCTTTTGTGGTTCTTAAAATTATTGTCAGTATGCTAACTAATTTATTGTCTTGAAAAGATGAAAATTGGAGTGATATCTACTTGTACACATAACTTTTCATTAGTTCAAATCCCAGCTGGGTAGAAAATTTTGTACTTCGGATGTCTAGGGTGACTTCTGAGAAAACTGGGTAGTAACTTGAATGATCATATAAATCATTTTCAGAGTCTGCGAAATAATTAAAAGTAAAGTAAAAAAAGTAAAAATAATTAAAACTAATACAACTTCTCACTTTTCTGTTTATACTGATACTGAAAGAATGGTCTTAGTAATGTTGACCCACAAAGTCTTTAGCTTAACAACAAAGAAAGTATAGTGTTTAGTTCCACAGTGAAGATTCTATTAATTATTTCATTTGTATTTTCTTTTTTGATTCCTGTTATGATGATTGTTCAATATTTTAGTGTATTCCATTATATTTGCCATCTAAAAGAATGGTTGAGAAAAAAAAAAATTGTATTTGTTTTAATAAAAATGTTGTTCATTTGGGTTTAGTGTCACTTTCAACTTCATGGTCATATTACCATTGGCATATTACCCACCATTTAATCAACAAATTTACTTTTACCAAGCCTGAGTGATAATTTTCCCAGTAGTACTCCTAACTTCTTCTATCTACAAATTAGTAGATTTATGTATGAGAAAATTCCTTAGGTTTGCATTTTTATACAAGCAAATGCTCCAGGTTTCAGATGTTTTTTTTCCATTAAAATAAAATTATGAATTACCAATATAATATGAAAAGAAATGTATTAACCAAGTTTGTTTATTTTTTTATCCCAATTTCATCAACAGCAGCTACTCTTGGATGATTTGAATCTACAAGACTTAAACTTCCTGTAGCAGTAAGAAAATACTGCCATGCACTTAGATCTGTCATAAACTATTAATGTTATTATGTTTTTACTATGACATAGATGGGCTAGCTTAAGAATTAATCTGCATATGCAATTTTACTTCCAATATATTTCTGTAAAAAATAATAATATTTTTTTGCTCTGATTTCAATTTTTTGTTGTGATACATGGTTTTGCATGTACAAGGCACGTCCAGAGAGTAAGAATCCTGGGCTCCAGTAGCAATTTCATCAAGAAAAGAACATGGCACTTGTGTTTGGAACCATTATACACAGGCAAAATCTTGGTTGAATATCTGGCTCAGAGGGAGACCATGATCACAGAAAGATATTGGGAGACCCTAAACACTTTGAAAAAGGTGACTCAGAATAAAAAGAGGCGCTTGCTGGCAATGCTACAAAGCAACTCTTGGACTCATTAAGTTGGGATGTTTTGAACCACCCAGTGTATTTCCCTGACCTGGCACTTTCCAATTACCACATGATCCCTAGCCTGAAGATGTAAATGGGTGAAAAAAAGTTTTCAACTGGCAGGAGATGAAACATGAGGTGGAGGCATACAAAAATTGAACCTATGCCTCACCACCTGTATCGAGAGGGATGACAACTATGTTGAAAAATAACTTACATATTATTTACAAATTAAAAATAAAGATGCCTTTGCAATAATGCACATTGCATACTTAAATTCAAATACAGGAGCCCATGAAAAAAGTCCTCACACATTGCTTTGCATGCCACGAAGCACATAATAAAATGAAAATATCTACATTAAAACCTGAATATTAGACCATTTTAGCCGGTCTTGGATGTGTCCCCTCCATCAGAAAACAAAGTAAGTTAATAAAAGAAATATTTTACAAATACAATCATATTATTTTATTTTCTGACACATTTTTTGAGGCCTACACATATCAAGAACTCTTTCTTAATGGACATGACTCATGATACATATTTCAAGGATTTACATGGTAAAAACAAAATTGCTCCTGCCCCCATCCTCCCTCCCCAAATAAAAGAAAAGCTCCAGATTACCCTAATTGAAAATTGTCGTGCCCTGTTCTTTGATCTCTTCAGTCTTTTTAAAATAAAATGGTAATATTCTAATGATTCATTATTTTGTCAAATACTAGTGCACATGTATTTTGACCTTTCTCTCAATTTGAATATGGAATAATAAAAAAGAACAAAACATTTTTTTGTAAAAAAACATTAGTTTTATTTTATGACTGAAATAAATAATCTAAAATTGATAATAAAATGGAATACAGTGATAAAAATAAAAGCATGGTGTAGGAAGCTAAAAACAAATAGAATTCACAAATTAATATTTTTATATGTATCCTACAAAGATATCATAGCTTTTATTTTCTATAGTGATGATCTAATGGCTAGAAGAAAAAATCTTCTTGTAAGGGGTCAAAAATAACTAGGAATCAAAAAAAAAAAAAAAAAAAAAAAAAACAAAGTTTCTGATTCAGATTATGGGCCCCACATTGAATATTTACCAACCTGAACTGGAATGATAAGTAATGAAAATGTTCCATGGTGGCATCTTCTTTGGGGAAACCCAAGGCTGCAGGGTAAAACACCATGATTTTGTTTTATTTAAAACCAGTAAGCATATTAAGTGGAATTCAATGCTATGAGGTCTTCAATTTAGTGCCTACTGTGTTTAAATTTGAATTGATCAAATCACATTTAGCAGTAGAGAAGAGGATAAAATCAAATCCAATCCTCAAACAATTATGGATCTTGGAATTTTTTTTTACAAATGGCTCTCTAGAAACTAGGATAACCCAAGTATTTTACAAGATAAAGAGAACACTTTGTAATGATTAAAAAAATATGAATAATGTTGCTTTAAACTGCATGGTCATATCACAACAGGTTTTTGTAATGAAAGTAGCAGTAACTTATCAGCTATCAAGAATATAATAAAAACAAATGCATTTGGGCCTTTGAAAATAAATAAAAAAAATTATGAAGGCCCTTTTTAATGCATTGAAAGGTTTGAGAAGAAATATTTAAAAATAAATATAATCTTATCTATTGTTCATCTTTGTCTTTGGCTCCATGTTTCAAGATTCTTGTGAATTCAATGTAGTCAAACATTCCATTCTTGATTGGAGCTTCTCGGTACATCTCATCAACCTGAAATAATGAGATATTGTTTGTTAACTTTTTAATCAACATGTTTTAGTGTGTGGGGGAAAACGAATTTAGGTCACTTTTGCCTCTGCAATGGTTAGAGTTCAGCACATTTATGCTAACATACTAATTTTATATTAATATTGGGAAATTGGGACTTTGTCATTGTATAGTGTGACTCTTTAGTATTGGCCAATAGTATGCTAAAAATAAGGTGATTCTTATTTCTTACATCTTCATCCGTGAACCTATCTCCCATGGAAGTTAATAGTTCTCTAAGTCTTTCTTCATTGATTATGCCACTGTTGTCTTCATCAAAACAGCCAAAAGCATTCTTGATAACATCCTCCGGATCTGTGCCTTGAAGTCTATCACCAAACAATGTCAGGAACATGGTGAAGTTGATAGGTCCTGGAGCTTCTCCCATCATGCCTTCCAGGTAATCATCAGTAGGATTCTTGCCTGAGAAAAAAGAATAATACATAGGTCAAAGAGCACCAATGAAGCCTTTGTATGAACAGCAAAAAAAATTCTTTTCAACATGGTAAAATAAAATCCTACTGTGTCTCTTAAAACTGTTAGTAGTTACTTGAAAAGGCAGACTTGGAAATAAAACTTCCTTTCATAGGCATCATAATAATGGAAAATAAAAAATGCCTGAAAATTAACTTCCATCAATATGATTTGTTAACCTATTTATGTGATTGCCAATATTATTTATTACAAGTGGGTACAACAACAACAAGCTTTAGGACAGCAGTACTAAATATCCTTTAGGCTTACATGCTTCTTTTTTTTATCTAAAGGTTGTTGGTTTGAATCCTGGCTTGGACAGACTTTTATGACATTTTTTTTGATACTGGCATGGATAAAGTTTCTTACCCTGGAGTAATGTTGATAGAGTTCCCAAGCAGTTTATCTCATCAAAAAAAGTAGAGCTACAGATTTGCCCTTGTAAATCAAGTACAAAGAATATTAATCATCATAATAGGGTGGAATATTTATTGGTCTTCAGACACTGAAGTATTTTTTTCATAATTTTCAACTCTGTGTACAAAATGACTCCAGATATCTCTCACTCATAAGTCCCAAATTTCCCTTTCATCTGCACTCTGATTGGGTTTTTTGAACAAAAATTAGTGGTTTTTTAAAAGTGCTTTTAGGAATGAGGCCAAGGGCCCCAAAACTGTGTCAGTAAAATTCCGTCAATTTCATAGGTGAATCATCTTTGTTTCAACATTTAACAAACAAGAGTCTTGTAGAGAGGTGTGGCAGAAAAGGGTTAGGTGGTAGAAAATGCTTTGAGCATTAACCTTGCCTACTGGTTACCTTTCACTGAAGAGTATTACTAGTACTACTAAAGAGGGTTATAAATTATATGGGTTCAGAGTTGGTTCATATGCTTACCTAGAGAGGCCAACATATCATGCAAGTCTTCTTTGTCAATGAATCCATCCCTGTTTTGATCAATCATGTTGAAAGCCTCTTTGAAGTTCTGGATTTGAGCTTGATCAAACATAGCAAAGACATTGGAAGTTGCTCTTTGAGCTCGCTTCTTGGTGGTAGCTCTACGTCCTGCTGCTTTACGTGAAGACATTTTGGAATCTGAAGAGAAAAAATAAATGAAATCTAACACTTCTGACAGCAGGATCAAAGTCGAGTGTTTTAAGTTTAGATTCAGGAAATACCTAATACCTACCTCCTCAAATTATTTGTGCTTATCTACATGAAGCTATGACTATGAAGTCATCAGAAAGGAATTTATAGATGACTAACCCAGCTGGATATGTGAACTAGAAAAGACAGATTTTACTCTGGTTCTGAAACTCACCTATGTTTTGATAGTTAATTAATAGAGAAATCACAAGTATAGATAAGATAATTAATTAGTTAATTTAAGTTTTCGAGAAAAATATAATTCATTTAATTTAAATTTTAATTAAATTTAAAATTTGTTTTACCTTTGTTTTGAATACAAAATAATCAACGTCAATGCAGTCGTTAAAAAAATTCCCACCCTCGAGAAGGCGGGGTCGG
>CM044959.1:33769878-33804554 GCA_024516035.1 Bactericera cockerelli
CATTTCTACTCTGGAAAACTCAGCAATTGTCAAAGAAATTTTATTTCTGGAAGAGGAAGATTTCTTCTTCTTTGAAATCCAGCAGTTCAAATAAAGATTTTGATTTCTCTTTAGAAGCAGAAGACCATATAGCTCTCATTGATAGTATCTACAAATATGTATAAATCTATGATAGTTTATTCAATTTTTAATTGTAGGGTTAAAAATAGTAACCACTGTACATAACTCTCTTTGTTTATTTTTAAAGTTGAAACTTGCAAGTTTTTTTTATGAACATAATAACAGTAAATCTACTGAGATATGTATAGTTATTTACTAAAAGAGCAGGAAGGCCAAATGGTTCTAGTACAGTACACTGAAGTTCTGAACTAGTAGGTACTGAAGAAAGACTTGTTAGTATACTAGTGAGTGAATCACTTCTCAAATACATAGTTTTTAGAGACCGTCTCCATCACTGTACTCGCTTAGTGGTGATCAATGCATTCTAAGAGTATAAAAAATCTTTCACCTTTGTGAAAGATTTTTTATAGACTTAATAAAAAAAATATTTTCATTAAACTTGTAAGTTATGTTTTGTCTTTTCATTTTATCTATGTATTTTATTATTGAGATTTAGGTTGCGAACAAGATCCATAAAAATATTTTGCTCACTAAAGTATGTTCGTAAATCTAATAGTCCTTACTATTCTCGATGTTGCTTGACTTAAGTCATCGGATGGAACTAGTGTTTTCAACAAATAATCAGAATCAGATTTTATATACTCTGGTAATTCCGCCACTGATCGTTACTCATGCAAGTATATTATATGCTCTGGTTGTAGGGTTTCAGTTGAAACTCCATACAATTAACACTGCGACCTAATGAGATCATTAATTTGTGACAACTACCCATGCAAGTAAACATACTTATTTTTACTTTCCTTATCTTATAGAAAGCAAAGTAATGGAATAACCCAAGAAAAATTATCACGAAATATGAGGAGCTCCTTTCTTACGGGGAACTTGGGCCATGGTGTAAACTCGCGTATATCGAGAATTTATTTAAAAGACTCGCTGTGAGAAATTAATTATTTTAGGAGTGAATAACTGTGAATTGATGGTAGAAAGTATTAGGAGATTATACACCAAGAGGAGTTTCTTTTTCGATAATAAGGAGTTTGTAGGCCACCCAGAACACAACACGTTGCTGGTTATTCGAAAAAGAGTGACTGATAAATCACTATACAGTATGTTTCAGAAAAGGTGGCCACCCCCTCGTAACTTTTGAACGCGACGGAATTTTTCAATTCTGTAAAGTCCTAAGTATAGGAAGTGCCCTATGGCCCAACCTGTGGTCATATTTATTTTTGGCCCCGGTCGGCCCTTCCGGCTTTTAGGCCATATTTTTTCATTTTTCTCGCGAATTTTAAATGGAATGCTATATTTTTTATTCCTGTTAATTAAAGTCCAAGTTAAGCTGAGTATAATGAGCTTTTAAAATTTTCAAAAACCTTATCAGGGGCGGAGCTAGTAGGGTGCAAGGTTCAAAACTGTTACACGCTGTATTTCAGCGTTAGTTAGATTTTTTAGTACTTTTTTTATTTTCATAGGTTCAAAATATTGTTTTACACCATATGAAATCAAAAAAAATATTCTTGTTTACTTTTAATCAGGGTCATAGTAAGGTTTTTGTAAAAGTACTTTTTTTCTCACGTCAATTTTTCCGTAAATTAATGGTGTTCTCGAAATTGGCATTTTCAGAGGTGAAAGTCTGCAGTGACATATGTTTTTTATGCTTGAAATCGAAAGAAAACTTAACGGAGAAGCGATTAAGATCATAAAAAAAGCCATATAACCTGCTAGTTTTTTCACGACAGTGTCCGGTAAAGTGGGTGAATTTCGTATTGGATTTTTTTTTGTTGAGGAAACACAATTGGCATAGAAAATAAATAATACCTAATAAGGGAATAATACTTCAATAAACATAACTAAATGCGAATATAAATGAAGATTATTTCTTCTAAATCAGTGCCGGATATATTATTTTTTTTTTTCTCTCTCTCTCTTCTCCTCTTTAAAATAATTGAATTGGTTTAATTTTCACCCTCAAGAGTTTGGTACTTGACCTGGTATTTTTTTCTCTTAAATTTCGAGATAATTAGATTTTTATTTAGAGACCTGGTATTCATTACTATCAACACCAGTATGATTTTTTTTTTCGATTTGGGTTTAATATCGCGTTTCAACTGCATGGTCATATCATAACGGGGGTGTTACCCTCCATTCGCAAGAAACTCACCAACCTGCTAAACAAACCAATCTCACCCAGCCTGGGTTAGGCCGGAATGCCAGCATCACGAAGTCTTCTACTTGCTGGACGTTGCTTAACTTCGGTGATCCTACAAGAATCGTTGCATTCAAAGCGCCATCGGACTGACTCCAGAATGATTGACAATGTGTTTTCTACAGATTTTACCAATTTACCAACTAAATTGTCTTAACCAAACAAAATGGGGACCCCTAGGCCTACTTTAGAAGCACCATTGTCCGATGATTATTTTTGATACAACTTGAACTTTGAAAAGTGAAAAAAAGGGAGAGAAAAAAAAATATCCGGCACTGATTTAGAAGAAATAATTTTCATTTAATTTCGCATTTAGTTATGTTTATTGAAGAATTATTCCCTTATTAGATATTATTTATTTTCTATGCCAATTGTGTTTCCTCAACAAAAAAAAAATCCAATACGAAATTCACCCACTTTACCGGACACTGTCGTGAAAAAACTAGCAGGTTAAATGGCTTTTTTTATGATCTTAATCGCTTCTCCGTTAAGTTTTCTTTCGATTTCAAGCATAAAAAACATATGTCACTGCAGACTTTCACCTCTGAAAATGCCAATTTCGAGAACACCATTAATTTACGGAAAAATTGACGTGAGAAAAAAAGTACTTTTACAAAAACCTTACTATGACCCTGATTAAAAGTAAACAAGAATATTTTTTTGATTTCATATGGTGTAAAACAATATTTTGAACCTATGAAAATAAAAAAAGTACTAAAAAATCTAACTAACGCTGAAATACAGCGTGTAACAGTTTTGAACCTTGCACCCTACTAGCTCCGCCCCTGATAAGGTTTTTGAAAATTTTAAAAGCTCATTATACTCAGCTTAACTTGGACTTTAATTAACAGGAATAAAAAATATAGCATTCCATTTAAAATTCGCGAGAAAAATGAAAAAATATGGCCTAAAAGCCGGAAGGGCCGACCGGGGCCAAAAATAAATATGACCACAGGTTGGGCCATAGGGCACTTCCTATACTTAGGACTTTACAGAATTGAAAAATTCCGTCGCGTTCAAAAGTTACGAGGGGGTGGCCACCTTTTCTGAAACATACTGTATTGATTGCATGAGTATTAGGAGATTATCACCTCAAGGAGGGAGGTTCTTCATTTTCTAATAGGAAGTTTAAGCCACCCAGAAGAACAAAGAAAAATTCAGATTTTGATTGCTGAAGTATTAGGAGACTATTACCATGAGGTGGTTGGTTCGTTTTCGAATATAAGTTTATTTAAGCCCCGCGGTGCACGTGTAGGTTAGTTGTTTTTGAGAAAGATTGACCAAAAATATCATAGGTGGATTTCAGAAGTAATAGGAGATTATACTCAAAAGGAGGTTCGTTTTCGATCATTAGTGAGTTTTTTTTTAAAGACAAAATTTACTTAAGGTGGATTTCAGAAGTATAAGGAGATTATACTCATTAAGAGGTTCGTTTTCGATCATTAGAGTTTAGTTTTTTTTTTTAAGAAAGATAAAATTTACTTAAGGTGGATTTCAAAAGTATTAGGAGATTATACTCACAAGGAGGTTCGTTTTCGATCATTAGAGTAGTTAATAAAAAGACAAAATTTACTTTGTTGCATAAGTATTAGGAGATTATTACCACGAGGTGGTATGCTTTTGATCATTAGAGAGTTTAAGCAGCCACCCACCCAAGTATGTTTTGACAATGGATTGCAGAAGTATTAGGAGATTGAAATCCTGAGGAGGTTTCTTTTTCGAATATAGAGTTCAAGCCACCCAGAACGTGTTAATTTATTCAAAGATTAAGCTACAATATTGACTACAGAGGTAGATTATAAACATTAAGATGTTCGTTTTCAAGAATTTACCAATTTTACCCATTTGAAAATGTGTTGTCCTATTTTTAACTTAGTGTAGACTTAAAGTTGAAAATATTTGAACCTCTAAAAAACAGCAGTTCTACCTAGGTCAGTCAGGTTTTTGCTGGTCTTGTAACCTGAAAAAAATTCTCCAGCTTGACTCTGAGGGAAATATATTCAAGAAATAATACAGTGATAAGATACAAGTGCACATAAATCAGGTTTATATTTTTAATAAGTCAATGTATTTTCACAATAAAATAAATACTACACATTAAAACATTCAAAATCAAAGCTGGTAGACCGTCTCAGAGGCCAAAGTAGGAAGAAAGAACATACATATTATGCAAACAGGCATTATTATAGATACTATGGATAGCTACTGCTCTTTTTATACTTTCTTTAATTGCAACTCCATTAAGAGAGTTCATAAATAAAAACATAAAAAAAAAGTTTTGTTATTATTATTTAAAAATTACAAGAAATTATTGAGAGAAGTTTTATAGCAGTTTTGTTGAGATAGTAGCATTCTACAATTTTGTTGACACAAAAAAATACAGAGTGATGTGATTTTAGGTACCGAATCTCGGCATAAAGGTAAGATAGCCTAGTTGAGGTGGTCAGATTGAATCATTCTATTGAATCCTGACAATAACATACATACCTACAACAACAAAAAATCTTCTTGAAAATCAATCATAAGTTGGCACAATTAGAATAACACAAATTCTACAGAAATATGTTTTCAAATTATTTTGACTGTCAAACCAATTATTACTCAAATTTCAACAGATTAATACAAGACATTTCTGTCAGAGAAAAATATTCAAGTAAAAAAGTAAAATACTTTTGTCATACCATATGAAATACTCGCCTTTCATACTTAACTAAATATTGGTTACTGTACAATATCAAGCTATTGTTTATAACAATTGTAAAAACAGATTAATTCTTCTGAATTGAGAGGTCTAATCCATGGACTTGAAAATTCATAGAGGAATTGCCACCAAGTGTCACTGGAAACTCAGAAGTATTTTACATGTAGATCATATTAAATCTGAAAGCAAAAATGCGAAAAATGGTTAAGGATTAAATACTTACATAGCTTTCAACCCTACTTAACCCTGGATTTGAGTAAATATATATCTATATTTTTTTTTTCTAATGTGTGATGCCAATATATTTCTATTCTATGAGGAAATTAAAAAGAATAAATTTAAACTATGGCACTATGACTTCCGCATACGCGTATCTTCAGATATTGGAGGGGTTTTTTAATAGGTTCAATTGATGAAGTTTTAAGGATCATATTCTTCATCACGAAATTACATATGACACCAAGTAATCCAAAAAATTCATTTTTTCTATATTTTCCTCTTAGTATAAGATATCATAAGAAAAGTATTTTTGTTGACCATAGAAACACCTTTTTAGTTTCGAATAAAGTGTTTAGGCCACCACCTATCTTAAAAAAGAAAGAAAAATAAAATACTACAGAAGATACTACCTAATTTAAGAAGAACAAAAAAAAAAAAAACATTGTTGTTTAGTATCAATAGCCCAGGCAAATTAGTGCTAAAATGGGGTCTAGCGTCAAAAAATTGCTCAATAGCTGGAAATCGTTTTAAACCCTTAAAGGGGTCCTGAATAATGGGTATATGAGTTTGCGACGGATTTTAGGTTGTGCTTCCGAGTTTAGGGCCTAAATAGTGCAAATTTTTTGCACTATTTTTAAAATTGCGCTTATAACTCAAAATGTATTTATTCTACAGAAAATTTTACTCAGTTCTTATCTAAGGAGCATAAAATTATGCGTCTAATGACGTTTGAATCATTAAAAAAGGTTAAGCCGTTCAGCCACAATCGCTCCTCAAAGAAGGGTGGTTTTTTCAAACATAGCTCAAATTTTGAAAATTCTCAACTTTTAACGCCTGTAAGTCAAAAAGGACTGCACCAATTGAAAAATTTAATAGAATCGAACTTGTAGAAAATGTAATTTTAAGTAAAATACTGTTTGAAATTTGAAATTTGCTCACTCCAGTGCTGAGATATGATTTTTCGTCCCTAGCGCCAAATTTCCGCTAAGGCAGTGCAACGCAAGAAACTTCATCTGAACTCTAAAATTCTCATATTCTTACAACTTTTCAAGCAAAACTGAACGTAATCTATTGAATTTAGTCGAATAGGTAATTTAAAATTTTGAGAAACTTGCACTGAATTTTACTAAGATCTTCACTGAACATGTTGTGATTTCAAGACAGCTGGCACACTATGGAGGATGTAACTTGTTTTATATGCGGGAACATTGGGCAAGAAGGAATATTAATAATAATATAATAATAAAAATGCATTTTCTTTGTGTTGTTATGTCACAGTTTTAGTGGGTAGCGCAGAATCATAGAACTTTGCCAGTTTAATTTACAATATCTTGTATTATTTGTGTGCCTATGATTCAGCCACTGGTCGCTGCTTCATATCAAAGCAGCTACTCTTTTTTCCTCACGACTCACGAAGTATGAGTGGACCCCGAACATCCAAGTACAGAGCTACAGAGCAGAAAAAATCTCATCCCGCTGGGAATTGAACCCATTTCACCATGCGTGCAATGCCTAGCGCGCTAACTCACTCGGCTACAGTGACTACAACATATTAAAGGCAAAGATAGAGGAATATTAAAGGAAAAGTCACTTCGAATGTTCATTGAGGACAGCAGGAGGAGAAATGATGTGCATCACACGTGGTTACAGACTCAAAGATCTGTTATACTTCACGAGAAGTGTCGCAAAGGTGTCTACACGAAGGAGTCAAACACTGTAAAGGCCGAAAAAGAAGCAAGAAACGGAAGCCGTGTGACAAGAGGCCGTGAGGAAATACCAAAATTCAACTTCAAGGAGCTCTGCTTCTACTGTGGAAAAGATATGGAGGTTCTGGGTACTAACGACTTCTTAGGAGTGAACCACTTTTCATGGCCATCAATGGTATCCATGTTTATATCGGCGTTGTCATATACGAATTGAGTTAATGAATTTTTAGTGATGATAAGGCCATGATACGTTCCATGCTATGGGGGGGTATTCAGTGCTTCACTCCTAAGAAGTCGTTAGTACCTAGAACCTCCATACTGAAGGTGAAATCAATCCCACTAGTCACCAGTTTGAGCGAACTCTCCCTGTTCACGCCATGTGACTCCAGTTTGAATTGACTCCAAACTTACCCCGCGCATATCACTCGATCTCTACGCCCCTAACTGTTAGAGATAACACTTCGATATCAGATGATAGGCATATCATATGATCTTACAAAGAAAGCCAGAGATTTGGTACGATAGATTGGGAACGACGATGCCTCGTTCAGATTGTAACAACCAGTGGTCAGGGTACGTCTTCTCTCCTTCCTCGATCTACCACCTTTGATCCCCTTCTAAAGGCGTAAGTACTTGGTACAAGTACTCAAGGTAAGATCATCCAATCTCATTTCATAGTAGTAGTTTATTTCTTCCTTTTATCTTTCCGTGTAAATTTAATACTCTTTAATACACCTACACCTTTCGTAGTAGCGTTATTGAACCAGCGGCCTTTTCTTTGTTAAACCCCAGTAACTGGGAAACTTAGGTCTTTCGGCTTCAAAGCCCCAGTTACTACATTAATTCACTCCCCCCGTCCAGATATACCTTGAGCTGCATCAGGATCCATAGATGGGCGTGAATTAAAGAACATACCACGACAAGAATCGTACTTGCCTTCAGCGGCTACGAGGTCTGATTCAGTTGCCATCTTACGCAATACCACCCCATTTCATCTCCTCTGGCAATTGCAGAACCTTTAATTTTTTGCATTATTTCTTGTGTCTGAATTTCACGTCTATGAAGAGGAAGCTTTTTCTTTTTAACCTTGAAGCTTTCAGAGGCATCTTTTCCACAGTAGAAGCAGAGCTCCTTAAAGTTGAATTTTGGTGTTTCCTCACGGCCTCTTGTCACACGGCTTCCGTTTCCTGCTTCTTTTTCGGCCTTTACAATGTTTGACTCCTTCGTGTAGACACCTTTGCGACACTTCTCGTGAAGTATAACAGATCTTTGAGTCTGTAACCACGTGTGATGCACATCATTTCTCCTCCTGCTGTCCTCAATGAACATTCGAAGTGACTTTTCCTTTAATATTCCTCTATCTTTGCCTTTAATATGTTGTAGTCACTGTAGCCGAGTGAGTTAGCGCGCTAGGCATTGCACGCATGGTGAAATGGGTTCAATTCCCAGCGGGATGAGATTTTTTCTGCTCTGTAGCTCTGTACTTGGATGTTCGGGGTCCACTCATACTTCGTGAGTCGTGAGGAAAAAAGAGTAGCTGCTTTGATATGAAGCAGCGACCAGTGGCTGAATCATAGGCACACAAATAATACAAGATATTGTAAATTAAACTGGCAAAGTTCTATGATTCTGCGCTACCCACTAAAACTGTGACATAACAACACAAAGAAAATGCATTTTTATTATTATATTATTATTAATATTCCTTCTTGCCCAATGTTCCCGCATATAAAACAAGTTACATCCTCCATAGTGTGCCAGCTGTCTTGAAATCACAACATGTTCAGTGAAGATCTTAGTAAAATTCAGTGCAAGTTTCTCAAAATTTTAAATTACCTATTCGACTAAATTCAATAGATTACGTTCAGTTTTGCTTGAAAAGTTGTAAGAATATGAGAATTTTAGAGTTCAGATGAAGTTTCTTGCGTTGCACTGCCTTAGCGGAAATTTGGCGCTAGGGACGAAAAATCATATCTCAGCACTGGAGTGAGCAAATTTCAAATTTCAAACAGTATTTTACTTAAAATTACATTTTCTACAAGTTCGATTCTATTAAATTTTTCAATTGGTGCAGTCCTTTTTGACTTACAGGCGTTAAAAGTTGAGAATTTTCAAAATTTGAGCTATGTTTGAAAAAACCACCCTTCTTTGAGGAGCGATTGTGGCTGAACGGCTTAACCTTTTTTAATGATTCAAACGTCATTAGACGCATAATTTTATGCTCCTTAGATAAGAACTGAGTAAAATTTTCTGTAGAATAAATACATTTTGAGTTATAAGCGCAATTTTAAAAATAGTGCAAAAAATTTGCACTATTTAGGCCCTAAACTCGGAAGCACAACCTAAAATCCGTCGCAAACTCATATACCCATTATTCAGGACCCCTTTAAGGGTTTAAAACGATTTCCAGCTATTGAGCAATTTTTTGACGCTAGAGCACTAATTTGCCTGGGCTAATCAATCAATTTGTTTTTGTAGGTACATGAAGTGATTTCTTCTAACGGAGATTTGGTATTTTAACCTCGAGCCTTTGACTATTTAAATAAAACATCCATCAGTTCTAAGTAGTGCTTTAAGATTTTTATACCAGTTGGTGCAATACAGAAAGATTCATTGTGTCACTTATTATTAATTTCCAGGCTTAGCTAA
The DNA here is from genome assembly GCA_024516035.1 of Bactericera cockerelli. NCBI lineage: Eukaryota > Metazoa > Arthropoda > Insecta > Hemiptera > Triozidae > Bactericera > Bactericera cockerelli. The sequence continues at coordinate 33,779,477 of CM044959.1, forward strand.
TTAAGGGTGCCTAACTTTGTTGTTAATTCTGAGCCAAGTAACAATAAAAGATATTTGGTTTACCTGCAAAGTGCTTGAGGTAGGGATGAAATGATGGGGCCATAACCTTGGGAATTGTCATAGAGCTCAACCAGAGGCGCTGCTACCAGCTTGTAGTTTTTGGGAACTGCAAAGAAAGCTGAAAACAACCCAAATACAACAAATAAGTACCACTAAATGGCAAAGGTATTAGGGAAAAGGAAATGCTTCTAAACTCCAAAGCATGATAAATATACATACCTGTGAATTCGAAAATGCACTTGTTAATAGGACCTGAATTTTGACTCAGATTTGACCTTATTCTCAATATTTTGAGTAATGGGTTCTTTAGCAAGTCAAAAATTTAGTTTTAACAAAACATGGTTTTAACCATCTATGTGGTCAGTTTGAAACTTCGAACTTACCACGATCATATTTATTCAGTAGGTAGTGGTTTAAGCCCTATTCAAAACAAAATGAATTTTCTGGACAAACCCATTAGCAAGTTATCCAATTATAACGTTCTTTTTTAACTTTCAATACTCACCAAATATAATTTAGCTATAAAATTGTAGCTTGGATTGCTACTATCCTACACTAATGTTCCAATATAACTTACCACCAGACGATTGAGAACACATTAATTATTTGACCATCCTCCTTTCTTAAAAGCTAACACTAACTTTTGATGTATAATTAATTTTCTCAAATCCAATGCGCCAAGTAAGCGAAATATAGAGCCTACATATTAATAAAAAAAAATATATATATATATTTGAGAAACAATGCGCTACAAAATACAATCCATAGTACGGCGCAATGTTGAGTTCTCAGAGAAGTCTGATTTTTCCAAGACTCAATAGGTTTTTGTGTTGTTAAGGTACTATTCCTTGAAAATTGTTTCAGAGCTACACTAAACAGTGAATAGTTAGTATCTTTTACAGAAAAATCAGACTTGGTGATAGAAGGTCAGAATTAAGTCTACATGAAACATGACATTAATATAGTGTCTAATGTTTAGTGGTGTCAACAATACACTGTTTGTTACAAAAGATGTGATTATAAAATTTGAAAAGGTCAAATTATTAGCAAAATTTAACGGAAATAAGTTTTTTTCTGGAGATAGAGACAATTTTAGAGGAAAGAGGTTAGAGTGTATCATTGACACAAATGCACATACATAAATAGTCAATGTAAAGATATTAAAAAGCAAAGTTTCAACAGACTTTCAGTTAGAAGCATACTCGTATAATTAAACGCGTTACTTGTGTACCAAGCGCTAAATATTTAACCGGAAAATAGACATTTGAGTGTTTTAATATTTAATAGTTAATACCGCGATAGTAGCTTTGATTTCGCTGTTCTTTCTATCTACCACTAAAATACACCCTACAATATTAAATTTGGAACGTATTTTTTTATTATTATTAAATAATGGTAAATCTATGCAGGTGTAGCTAACAAATGACATCAATTATTTATTGATGGCATCAATTAATGATTAAGATTTGATTTTGGTGCATGCAAAAATGTTGAAACCAAAAAACTATAAGGGTGAATAACTGAACATAAACTTAAAAGAGAATACAATAATTTAAAAGAAACGCCGAAGCCATTTTCTGCCACTTAAATTTAAAACATGGTATTAACAGAGATGTACTATATTTATTTCTCTTATAGCAATGACTAAATACCATGGTTTCAAATGAAATTCACATTTTACAAAGAACCAGATAAGAGCACAAAAATATGGATTTACATTCAGGTACAACGTAAACAGCTTCCAAAGACTGCCTTATTCTACACAGTAGAGTACTGATCATTACAAAGTATTCGAGGAAAATACACTTCAAGTGATCAATATTTACATAAAAGTGACAGCGAAAAAATAATACAAGTTTTCTTAAAATAAATGACAGTATACTTATGTTTTACAGATTTTGTTTCATTGCTAATGCATATCAAATTTATTACTTGACATCTACAGGTCATAAATTTCCAATTGTGTTTACTAGCTACCTCCTAGTTTTTATACCTTAGAATTCCTTGGAAACACTTAGGGCCGGGTCGAGATACTGCTGCTGGGTCCCTGCTCATGTATATTAGTACATGGCAGCAGGGACCTAGCATCCGGAACTCGACCCGGCCATTAGCTACAGCAAGGATAGAAAATTACACAAGGATAACCCATTACACTTTCGACAGTTAGTTTTTTTTTTTTTTTGAAATAGAGAAAGAAAACGATAAATAAGATAATAAACTTGCTTTTTATGCAGAGCTTCGCGAATCTCTTTCCTCATGTGAAACGTGGTTCACACTTAAAACAAAAAATAAACATCTTTTTTTTTCTCTCAAATAACCACCCTTCCATGAATTTAGTAATAACACTCTTTAGCTGAAGGTACTTATTAGGTGAAGTTAATGATTGAATCATTTTCTACCACCTAACCTTCAGTCTTATTATTGTGTAGTCACATACTCAAATAAATGAGGGAAAATTGAACCAATGTATCCCTACGCTACCTGGATTACCAGACTAGCACCTTAGCCACTTGTCTACCAATGCAGGGTTGAATCATACTTTTGTACCAGAAAGGATAACACTGACTTGAGTAATTCGGAACTTGTTTATAATCATAGGAAATGTACAATGAGTTGACAAAAATTGTCTTTTTCTGAAGTCAGAATTTCCATTTTCTAATGATATAATAAGATAACAAGATATGTGAACTCTGAATATTTTCTTGATAAACCTAGTCAAATAAAGAAATAATCCTTCTTTATTTTTTCTTAATATGCATTGACATTGTGAACCCATTAAAATAAAGGAACTAGCTACATTATTTTTTGGGCAGTTTCAAAACAATTCCTTACAGCAGGTAGAAAGAACATATTATGTAAATTTCGAGTTAAAAGAACACACCAGCACCCACTTTTAGTCGTAATACAGAATTTTTCTAAACTAGTTAATAATAGAGATAGAAACCCCATACAAGACCTTAATTGTTGAATTTTTCAGTCAACTACCACAGTAAAAAACCAACAATTTCAGAATATAGATCCTACTGTCAGTAAAACAGCATATATTTTCATGTTTAAGATATTTAGAACCCACATATTACTTTTTAAAGAAAAATCACAATGATTTCATTTATTTTGAACAGATGCGATTCACACTACTTCTATTTTCAGGTAGTTACCTAATAGCCCTTAGAACATAATTATGCTCCTCTAAAAACGTAAGAGTGTACAAATTGATTATTTAGGCATAAGTAAAAAAAGAGAAAAAAAAATTAGCACTTTGACCAAAGCCATTAGTCAATGAGAAACCCAACAAATATTTAATGGTGCTGTATTTACATTTTTGACTTTATTCCTTTCATATACAGGGTGGACCAAAAAAACGTTTACACCGGTTAATGGTAGATTACTGACGACATTTCTAGGACGGATCTGCAATCCGTTTTTTCGAATTCGCCTTCGTAACTGCACAAAGTTATTTTTTGCAACTTTCCAAAAAAGTCCGACTTTGGCTTATTCTTCAGGTCAGAACTTTTTTCCTGTTTAAGATGAGTTGATTCTGAACATTTCTGCAGAAAGCTAACAAAATTTCGATGTTTCTAGCTACACTACTTTGTTTTTTACGGTTTGGTTTGGCATCTTTTTTGACACCTGAATAGAAAAAAAATTCTCATGTAATTTTTTTACACTTTGAAACACTCAAGATTTGCCCGAGCAAATTTTGACACAGACATGGGCAAGTTTGATAAAAGTTGGCGGCCAACCCAAAGATGCTAAAAAATAATTTTACGATTTTTTATCACGTGATCTTCTGGGTAAACAAACCAGGTAAGTCCCAAAAAATGATGTTCAAAATCTTAAAAGTGTTGACCGTGTAGGGTCGTCTTGTACTCAAAGAGTAATTAGCTATTTATGTCTGATAATTATTTTCCTTGGAATTAATGAAAGGCCAGTCAAATTAATGATTGTTTGTTTCTCGATAATAGTTTTCAAGCATATTTTTCTGCATTCTATGAAATATTATCTTTAAACTTCTTGAGTTTTTTTAGTACAAGTTACATTATTATAATTCGGATGCTGAAATGGCAGATACGCACATAGTTTACGAAATCTGGTAGCAAGAATCCTGTTGGCATTCGATGACCTGACAGAAAAACCTGGAATCTTCCGCAACATTCGACGGAACATGATGAAGAGGTTCAACCTTTGCATCCAGGAAGGTGGACGCCACTTCCAACAGTTCCTTTAAGGGAATTGAGAAGGGGAGAGAGAGAGAGAGAGAGAAAGGCAAGAAGGTAGAGGGACAGTTCTGAGTTAGAACTAAGGTTTCAAAAATTTGTGTGAGGAGAATCCATAATGTGTACTATGGCTAAATAAAAAATGGAAACAGTCTTTTTTATTTTGTAGTCATGAATTTTTTGCTGGCTCTGGCGTTCGGACCGGGTGGACTAGCTTACCACTGAGCTAATCGTACGAGTCTAATTGTTTCTCATTGAACATACTAACACAAAATGTTTTTTTAAATACCTTTTTGTTTATATCAAAATAGTATAAAACATAATAAAGACTGCAAAAGTTTATTCATTTTTCAAAATATTATCTTGTTTTTTTCAAGACTTCTATTAAGAGTTGGCAATCGGTAAATATTTGTTATTTAATTAGTATTGTTTATGATAGAAGAACCTACCTACATACATATTTACCTGGATTTATTTCATAAACTCTATTTTCGTTTGGAAAATTCGCTAGTTTTTTTTTTTTTTTTTTTTTTTTTTTCTCTCGTAGGGAAGCATAAGAAAAACCATCCTTACATTATCAAGGCAGTCTCTCAGGGGCTTACATGAATAATAATTATGTGTATTGTGATACCAATAGTATCTGATATAACTCAATTTACAGATGGTATTACCCCCAAAAAACCATAAGTTGTTGGTGTTACAACAGGTCAGATACAGGTATGAATAAAATATTCTATCAGATTTTTTTGATAATTAAAATAATATTAACCGTCGAGAATATTGTGATACCAATAGTATCTGATATAACTCAATTTACAGATGGTATTACCCCCAAAAAAACCATAAGTTGTTGGTGTTACAACAGGTCAGATACAGGTATGAATAAAATATTCCATCAGATTTTTTTGATAATTAAAATAATATTAACCGTCGAGAATTGAACTTCGTTCATGCGACCAACACTCTTAGCACTACCACATCTAGCTAACACCACTGACAATATGAGAAGCACGAAATTTATCATTTGAACTTTCCTAAACTGGCTGATGAAGGCATGTGAGACCGCGGTTTTCAAAAAAAGCAATGTAAACAATTTTTGTAAACAATACAAGACGCCCTTACACAGTCTACAGCTAGAAAACTCTTAGGATTTTTGAAGAGTTTTTGGCAAACATCTAATAATTTTTCCCAGAAGATCACGTGATAAAAAATCGTAAAATTATTTTTTAGCATCCTCGGGGCGGCCGGCAACTTTTATCAAACTTGCCCATGTCTGTGCCAAAATTTGTTCGGACAAATGTCGAGTGTTTTATTTAGTAAAAAAGTTTTTTTGGGTGTTTTTTTTCTGTTTAGGTGTAAAAAAAATATGACAAACCAAATCGTAAAAAACAAAGTAGTGTAGCTAGAAACATCGAAATTTTGTTGGCTTTCTGCAAAATTGTTCAGAATCAACTCATCTTAAACAGGAAAATAGTACTGACCTGAAGAATAAGCCAAAGTCGGACTTTTTTGGAAAGTTGCAAAAAATAACTTTGTGCAGTTACGAAGGCGAATCCGAAAAAACGGATTGCAGATCCGCCCTGGAAATGTCGTCAATAATCTACCATTAACGGGTGTAAACGTTTTTTTGGTCCACCCTGTATTTATATGGTTTTCAAGGGAGAAGTAGGTATAGTTGATGATAGTTAGAATATTTTTTCTCTCTTCAATTTGGCTTACACATAGTTCAAGTTAAAACAAGATGTAAAAAATAAATCATGTTAACAGTCTTCTTTTGTGTTGGCTATAGTTAGACTCAGCTATACATTAGAGAGAGAGAGTAAAAATCTGGACTGTCATAATACTGATGGGCCAGGAAATAGTGACAGCTGTTAGGAGTAACCATTTCTATATAATTTAACTTCCAATAATATCTAATATTATAAATCGGAAATATTGTGTTCACTGTTTTTTGTAAAATAAATAAATATTTTTTTTGTTCCAATTTTGTAAAATTCATAGGACGTATCGTAACCTCCTGAGAGTCCTGAGTAACTGTGACATTGTTTGTTATTTGCATTCCTTGCAATGATGCAATGTCAGAAACTTCTGAAAGGATTTCAACTTTTTTGTTAACATATCAGACATATTGTAGATGGTCCCATTTCAATAAGTTCAAACTAATGGATCTTTGAGATAAAGACCATGCAACCTCTACCTTTTTGTTTAAATGCTTATGTCTCGTGAACAGTACACTTATTTTTTTTATGGAATTTTGTATGTGGATGCATATTAGCCTATTACATAGCAAAATTGTTTTTTTTTTTTTTTTTTAATAAATTATGGAACACATTTTTGTGATAGTAGAAAGTTGATAATAAATTTTTGCCAATTGTATACAATTTCACAAGGAAGTATTGTGTCCATAATAACAGTGTATTTTTGTAGTGGTGACAAACAGATGTATTTATCTTCAGTTGAAATGAATGCCCAAGTTAGATGTTTTTTACTTACATCATTCAAAAAATCTTACGCACAATTCTCAGATCAGAACTCAGGGGCAATTCAGATCCCCCCAGATCTCTCTTTCATTCCATGACAAGAGTAACAGTCAACTTTTCAGCTAGATAAAGACACTAGATTCTTCCAGTCTACAGCCAAGTAGAATAAAATTTGTTCATCCAGGAGAACCAAAATTACAGCTGAGCCTAACACAACACAAGATACAAATCAAATAAAATGTAACAATGTGTGAGAAATATTTCTGCAACATTTCTGGCAACATAGGATGTGTCCTTGTTGGACTTGTTTCAACCACTGTGAATAAAACACAAGATAAAATAGTTTAGTAGCCTGTTGATAAGAAACATATGAATTGATGGGATAAGATTAATACAGTTGGAAGACAAGAAATCTGCATGTCACAGAAACTGGGAAAAGGATATTTTCATGGCCAAGAAATAAGGAAATCACGAAGAAAAAAAAATATATAAAAAAGTTAAGAGGTTCAAAAGAGAGATGCATAGATTTTCAAAAGGGAGGCAGGTAACTTACCATGTTAGAATTGAGAAGTTACCAAACACACTCAATATTTTAAGAAAGTTACCTATTTGAACTTTTTACCTTTAAAAAACTTAATTTTTTAGAGCTGCAAGTAAGAGCTTAACCATGTAGATAAAATAAACAGAATAATTCACATTAGTAATAATAATCATCATACCTCTCTCTGGCAGTTGGACTAGGAAAAGCCGCCTGTGCTCTTTAGGACTTGTGATGTGGACTGGGACATAGGGGTATTGAGGGGGCTCAAAATTTGGCCTCCACCAATTACCAATTGTATCTTCTACAATCCATTCTTGTTTAACACCATCTTGTCTACCCAATGTCTGAAAACAAGATATTATTGATTGAATATTAGATAATGTCTCAAGATGGCAATAAAAATTGATTGAACAAAGAACTTTTTTCTTCCACTTCAGTCATTTTTTTCTTCTTCCAGATTTAGGTAGGTATATAATTTTCACTTGTTAAATTTGAATGGTTCACAATACTGATTACACAAGAATCACATTAAATCAAATAGAACCGTTGGTGTTAGGAAGGGCATCCAGCCGTAAAAAAATGTGCCAAAACCAATCAACCTCAACCATGAGGTTGAACAATGTCAACCCTGCTTGAGCAGGATAAGACAGAGTAAAAGAAGAAGAAGAAGACTGTTGCCAAGTGGAGCAGTACACTAGCATAAGCATAACACACACCAGTATTTTAAAACTGGCTTGGTAGAAAATTTTGTACCTTGTCTGTACTTTGGATGTCCACAGCCTACTCATAGCCTATAATAAAAAATAAGAATATACTTGTATGGGTAACAACCAGTGGCAGCATGCCAAAGTAAAAATAAAATACCTACTAAAAAAGTAATGGATGCTTTTAGTATTTCTGTTCTAGCCACAAGAATTGTGAAGAGACTCATACCAATAATTAGCTTTCATTGAGAAGTACAGGGAAACGGATAGTTTTTTTTTATAATTGCCTTAATCAACTTACATCTGATAGTAATCTTTTCAGTCCTTCCACCTCGTCCTCTCCTGGGTTCAGTTCACCGCCTGGACTGCAAATAACAGACATATACTTTGTAAGATGCCATAATAGTTACCTAGTTCTAGGGATTAGCAGGTTTTGGTCTATGACAAACTGTCATTTGTTTCATTAGTAAAGCAGAAAAACACCAACATAATTAGAATGTTGAATAAACCAGTTCCCATAAGAACATTGTAGTTAGCATGGGTGATACTCAAGTTTGTACCTTTGGGATGCTGACTATTCATGGCCCAGTCTATCTAAATGAGGTTAATGTAGATTGCAGGTTTGTAAGTTTTCTGGAAATGGAGGGTAAAACTTCTAACTCGGAATGTCTTCATTCACCTCTATCTTGAAGACTCATAACTCTAACCAAGGACTCATAACTCTAACCAAAGTGAACTAACCAAATGAAAAAAGATGAAAAACTAATTAAATTCAAATTTTATGGTGTGGTAGAATTGGTGCAAAGATATTTAAATGACATACAATGTCAAATATCACTCATACTGTATAACAGTAGAACTTACAGTTTAAAGAAGGTTGTTCCAAGCTGTAACATGAGCACATGTGGGAGACCATGTTCATGAACCAGAAGTACTCCATCCACACTCCGCCTCATGCCAATCTTCTCAAACTCGTCTCTCATTCTCTGGAATCTAGCAGGAACTGAGGAGTCCTTCTCAAAAAGAGGATCTTTAATACCAAATGTGTAGTTTGAGAGGGGGTATCTGTGCAAAGCAAAATATAAATAATAAGAAATGAGACATCAAATTTGTTGATTCAAACACACTGCTCTACTCTAGTAACATTCACAAGTGCAAATAATTTGTGGATTGGGCTTTTTGCTCAAGGAAAGAGCATACTTTACAACAACAAAAAGTGTCTCAACATAAACTTTGCAGACTTCAGCTCTACAAAAATATTACTGAGAAAAAACATATTTGTTTTATTCTTTAAAATACTTGCAAAACACACCACTTTTGATAGCAAGTATAGTTTTAACTAGAGAGAAAAATAATGTGTAAAAAATTGATACTAATATTCCAATGTTGAGGTAGTAAGCAACTTGATGAAACCCTACCAAAATCCTGTTTAAATTTAAACTGATTACAGTGATACCTGAGAAAAGCTGAACTCTTGCCCGCAGTGAGGATGTTATGTCTACAAGGCAGAGGATACTTACAAGTTTATGGTTCTGTTGACTGTGAGGAGGGTGGAGTTGGACGGAGGGTAGAATTTGGGGTTTAGCTGTCCAGCTGGGGGTGCTCCACCCGAGGGTCTCCGAGGCCAATTCTGAGCAGCCGTTGCTGGGGGAGGCTGTTGAGGTTTGATGCCATTGGTGGCCATGTTTCTAGAGATATATCACTCACTACAAATAATAGTAGATTATTTATGGGTCTTGTTTGGACTCTAAACTGAAGCAAGTAAGGAGTCAAACACAACAAATATCTTTGAGACCTCAAGTTCTGAGAAAATTATATCTTCAGAAAAGTCAAAAGTTGAGTGATATAAAATGATCTGCAAGAAGTTCCAAATTCATGCAATAACTAAGGTAAATTTCACAAAAAAGATGTCAATACTCAAAACTGTAATTATTAATATAAACAGTATTATTCCACATGTGTAACCTTATCTTGGTTAATAAGTAATTATTAAATAAGAATGGTCTTTTATGGGACTGGTTAAATTTTTAATTTTAGATTTTTTAATGCACATGGATACTAGCTGCAATGTGGCTAGGCCTGTGGTGCATTCATTATGCCAAGGCCAACTGTGAATTCATTATTGAAATTTAATACAACAGTAAAATTACAAATACTTTATTTAAAATGCCAGCATAGAACTAGAGTCCCTTGTTGCAAGCAGTTTAAATTAAGTCTCATTTATTGGGTTTAATATTTATACAAATATAAATACAATCATAAAATAAATAGGTTCTAACAGTAATAATATAGGGAAAGGAGAAATAAAATTGAAATTTTAGGAGGAAACAAGAAACTAATAGGACAAGCAAGAAAAAGAAGAAAAATAATAAATTGCAAACATATCATTTTCTGATGTTCATAGGAACAAGGAAGTAAAAAGAGCATAATACAAGAATTGGCTTTATGTCAGTTCTCAACAGCATGTGATAGATGGAAAGAGAAAACAAAGTAAATTCAAAGAATACTACAGGACAAAAGGAATGTAGGGAGTAACATGCTCATGCAATTTAATATTATACACAAAGTGTATTTAACAACCTCCCAGAACACTAGGTAGGGAACTCTGACCAACTTGCCATTATATTCTCAAGACACAAACCTGCGTTGTTTAGAGCAGATAGTTTAAAGTCATGGTGTTGGAAGGAAATAACAATGTTCAACATTATGTCTATCAAGAGGAGAGTCCTTGTTTGAGCAAGAACTCTTGATCTCTCATCCAGAGTTGTTCACACATGGCATTGAGCAGAGGAGCAACCTTGTGTACCTCATGTCTCTCACCGGGGGCAGTTGTATTCAACTTCAACACTGTCACTCTCAGCTTGATCTCAAGCTCTCTAGTTTCAGCCAATGTCACTTCCATGTTTACTGAAAGGTTGTATCTAGTGCCAATAATAGTGATAGCAGGATGGTTTGGATCACCCTTGGTCATCTTCTCAATGGTAGGAATCATATCATTAAAACTGGATCGATCCATAAAAGAGAAGACAAAGACAATGCCATCAGCACGATTCTTACAAGATGGCAAGATGTGGCAGTATTTTTTCAAAGAGTTCTCACCCACATCCCAGCATTGCAATTTGAACAGAATTGTTTTCTCCCACATTTTGACAGGCCATAATATATCTGTTTTCTGTATACCAGCAGTTTCAAAATAAGAAGAAGGGCTGTTTATTCCAGCAAATCTTGAAATGATGAAAGATTTTCCAATACCAGATTTACCAAGGAAAAATATTTTGTATGATACTTCTTCTATGTTGATGGGTATGGTAGGTTTCTCTAATAGACCAAATAATTTCCGGCCAGAACTGTGTGGATTATAGAAGTTCTGTAGAATTGTTTCTCCTTCTGCAGTGCTTTGCCAGTCCATGTGAATCATGGATCCAGCTCCCATGACACTCATCTCTACTAATAGTAGTGAGCTAATGAGTCAAGGAGCTTTTTGGTCTGCTTCCTCTCCTCTATTTATTTTTCTTGCACTAAAAACTTAGCTCACGACTATTAAGACTGAATATAAAATAATTTATATTAGTTCTTTGTACATGCCTAGGGGAGCGTCCAATAATCCTCGCTACAACTTCTACTAGTATAATTTAATATCTGCACTCCAATAGAAAAGAGAGAGAGAGTATTCAACTCACAAGTTTTAAGTGAAGACTGACGGTGTCAGAAAGTCAAGTTGTGGTTAAACAAAATAGTCTCTACTAATGGAAATTTTTAGGAAAAACTTATATTGGCATAATATAATTTGATTTTCTTGGATCGGGTTCTTTAAAATAAAAATGCCGGATAATATTTGCAGTGTTGCCGAGTGCATAGTACAATAACTCAATGGTGTACGGTAATTCAAGCTTGTAAATAAAAACGGTTTGGATTGGCTAACAGAAATCCCCCATGACGATTATGGGGACAAGAACAAGCACTGGGATCTCAGTGAACAAGCCATTCACCCGTACTCCGTACTTCAAAGTACGGGTGAGATCAAGCGATCGCTCGAACTTTTTATCTTCTTGATTTTAATTCAGTCGATGGCTGTCGAACCTAGATATAAAAGAACTGGCTCTTGGCAACGGGATATATTATGGGGAAATCCAGGTCTCATTTACCTCTTTATAATATTATATTAGAGAGAATACCTTTAGATAAAGAACTAGTTCTTCATTTGTTTATCAAGTAGACCTATATTATAGCCCCTGGATAGACACTAGTTCTTCAGTTAGTGGATGAATCTCATATCTCCAACCAATCATCATATTTCAATATCAGTCTTGTAATATGGCGACTGGTCGTTGCCACTCAAGAACTATGTAGCCCAATTCCTCACAAGGCTAGGGTAGGTCCCGACATCCAAAGTACAGAGCCGAAAAAATCCGACCCCGCCGGGATTCGCACTCCGGTCATTTAGAATGCAAGCTTAGCATGTTACCGCTAGGCCAAGATAACTACTTCTAACTCTAGATAGAGTAGAACTTCAGAAGGCTACCAAACCTGTCTTAATTTTTTTTTCCGTGTCCTCTGCTCATGTGTTTGGACTTCCATTGGAATAGAGATTGGAGTGAATTTGACGAGATGAGGAAGTCTTACTAAGGTTTTCCAACTTTAAAATGGTACCTCCAAGATAGGAGCCCAATGGCTGAAGAGAACTGTTTAAAAAGTTTTTCCCCCCTCTATTATCATGCCAGATTCAACATTGAATTGTAATTAAATTTAACTGATCTTTGATGTTGATTTATGTGACTCCTTTGAGCTTTGTCTTGAAGACACAGGTGAACAGGATTAAAATCCTGTGACTGAACAGGAACAGGGAGGAAAAAAAACATTTAAGTTAATTTTTCCAAGTAGATTAACCCAGATGAGCCTACAATCCTTCTGGAAGGATTTGAAAACAGGCCTTTAGGAGGTCTATGAATTTCACCTGCAATCCTTCTAGAAGGATTTCAGGGAAATGGCCATATCTCGAAAACCAAAGACTTTTTTTTTCATTAAACTTGAAATGCCCTTCAACAAACATGATATACAACACTTTTAGCTAGTATTTAAATAAAAAGTAGTCGAAAAAAAACTCCGGTCTATCTGGGTTAAATTGGACAAGTTTTCACAAATACGTATTTTAAAATAAAAACGAAGTCCATGTACATACACTTCACAATGTAAAATATATTTTTTTTTTGAATGGGTGGCTAGGCGTTTAAAAGCATTTTTATAGATAAAAATATATACAAAACAAATCAAACAAATGTTTTAAATAATATGTTGAAAATATTGAAAAAATGTTTTCAATTTACAAGAGAAAATATTTATTTGTCAAGTGTCCATCGGTATGATGACATTTACATTTTACCTCCGATAAATTTCTAATATTAGAAATCGGAAGTATTTTTTTTTATCGCAAAAGAAACATGTCTCTTTTCGACAGTTGACTGTCTCCAAAACTGAAAATTATAGACTTGTACAAAATAGACTATTTGCACTTTCAACTAAATAAAAGAATGTCGAAAGATAGCAGTGATTGATTATAGTATTGATCATAATATTTTGAAAACGTTTTTTAAAACGTCGAAAAATTCAATATTGAAGAATCCATGATAAATAAATGAAATTTTTTAACCCAGTGAAAACTAAAGTTACATAATGGATTGGAGTAATAATAATCTAACTTTATGTGTCACAATGTTTCATCTGCAAATGTTAACATCTACAATTCAACAAAAATTAACAAACGGGAAACAAACATTTCGTGTATAACACAGTCATAATTATTACTTATGAACTACTCCATTTGTTTATTAAAATTGCAAAGGTACACCTTATAACTACAATATTAACAATATGTATCACCAAACAAGTACATTCCTTGTACCGAGAATGCTGTAATGTTAACAATAAGTACCACCAAGCACTTGCACTTGATTACTCCATCATGGGCTTATACTTGCAGAGGAACTTAACGTCAATCATCTTGACATCATCTTCCTCGGTGAGTTGTACAACTCCCTCCGCGGTATCAACGCTGAGCAACACACCGGTGCACTCCTTGTGGTCCCCATGATCACCTTCACTCTGTCCTGGGGCTGGGGCATCACAGGCTCGAGTTCCTCAGCATTAATTGTCACCTTCAAACAGGAGACGGTTTTTATTAGGAATTAAGGATATTGAAGCAGTCAAGTTTTTAGGGGAAGTATAATTAATACTCATAGAAATCCAAGACTCCAAACTCTTGGATATCTAGGGCAAGAGTTGGAAACAATTCACTCGGAACCCATAAAACACCTGCTAAACTTCTTAAGGGTAGCAGATGTTTTCGAAAGTGAAGAGAGAGCGAAATGGGGTGCAATAGTTCTAAATAATGGACGCAGCACATAGGAATTTCTTCTTTTTTGTAGAAAAGACCCCCAGGAATTATGTAATGTAATGGTATCTTTAAAGATGTAAAAAAAAACCGATGTGATAATCTATGAGAAAGCAACTCTTAAAAATGCTGAAATAGAAAATGAGAGACCATTCAAATAACTTATTAAAAATCAAATAACTCGGCAAAGTTGAAGCCAAAACGATAGCATAGACTTCTAGAAGAGTAAGAATTTTCAGTCCTAACTGGGTAGTATCAACCAAGATATATGTTTTCACTACCCAAGGGTAAAAGAAGACATTAAGGGCGGAATTAATAGACAACATCAATAACTTAAGTCGTTGGTAAGTGTCCGTTTTCCCTATCTTACACAATACGCAATCCGCCACAGAGGTATTACAAAAACGTCTATTAATTCCGCCCTAAATATATATTCCTCAAGTCTAACTTGAATGTTGAAATTAAAATCTGACTAAATGTGATCTTCACTCTCAATATCGCCTCTACTACTGCACTGACTATTCCACTCACCGTACGGCCCTCCTCAGGCAGGTACACACTGCAGGTCCCGGCGCCTGCATGTCTGATCACTCCTATCTCTCCGCGGAAGTTAGGATCGCGCGCGTTCTCCGTGATGCGGACCTCAATGTCTGTGGTGTGCCACTCAGCCGCTGGGTACTGGTCCAAACCTAGGAGAGGAGAATGACTTGATTCTTATAAGGTTCAATTTAAAGTCACTTTTAATTTCTTAGAAGCTTTTATCATTAGCTTAGGAAAAGAATCTTTGTAAAAATCCAATATTGTTAATAAATAAATAAAATGTTAAAAAATAAATAAATAAAAAATAGCTAGGTTCACATACAGTTGAAAGCGACGTTAAAAAAACCATGATTTTCTTATCTATCTTTCATTTTCCCAAACTTAAATGGGGTCAGCTCTTTTTCATCGTTGAAGTTGTTTGGTTCTGACACTCCTGCTCCTATATTTTATTGCTGGATGCTATCTCTAACACCAACCCTGTTAGGGCACCCATACACTAAAAATACTGCAATTTTATATTAAAAGATGAAATAATGGATAGTTATTTTCTCACCGAATATTTAAATGGATCAACTTGAATTTTATTTCATTTTCAGATAATGGCCTAGATCCTTGTAAGAAAAAAAAAAAAAATCAATTCCATTTTCTCACAAGAAAAATGTTTCATCCAGCCTTTGATCGACGGACAATTTGCCAAGCATGGCCACCGCATTGCCTCTTTGGATTTATTTCTATGTAATAAAATATTATTAAAAAAATAGCTATTGAATAAAATTCAAGAGTTGTTACCTGTACCAGGAGTGAAGGGCGACGCTTGTCTGGAAGAGTAGGAGAGGGGGGAGGGAGTGCCATAGGGGGCAACCTCACTTGAGGGGGAGGGGGTAGCCCCCAGATACGAAGAAGAGCCAGAGCTGACACCTGGAACAACAGAAACAGAAACATGATGAGTACCTAATCAACTATTATTTACACGATGAAAACTCAATGAAATATTTGTTAAAACCTATAACCCGATTAAAAAAATCTGATCTAGAGGCATGTCATTCATAAAAGATGATCCAGAGTATTCTAGAAATTAAAAAAATAAAGTGTACATTTTCTATTCAAGTGTCGGTCAAAATTTCGTCTGCTCCAATTTTCGTTGTAACAGTATACAGCGAAAAAGTTGAGAACAATTTACCCCTACAATCAAGCACGCAAGGACCGAGAGTAATGACAGAGTCTGGGGCCCACTGAGTGTGTCCACTACTCCGTCGTGTCGTATGTCCAGTGCTTGTGTGATACCCAATGTGGACAAGCAATATAGTATATACTAGCGGGCTGTCGCCCGCTTTGCGGGCCGAGGCATGGCCAGCAAAGCAAAAATCCTTTTTCGCCAATGGCAGGTGTTGTAGTGAGAATTTCGAAAAATCCCGTCTAGACTATAAGACAAAGCTACCTACCAAATTTCAGCTTCCTACGACTTACCAGTTCGGAGAAACAGTGATGAATCAGAGTGAAACTCTCTTATATACGAGTAAGTATAGATTACAATATAGTATTTAGTCTGTAAGCAATATAGTATTAAGTCTGTCTCGATTTTCTTCGATCAGAAATCTTCAGTTAGTTTATCTCTTAGGGCCAAACTATAAAACAGGATGCCTTCAAGTTGCAGTTTCAAAGAATCACAGCGTATTATGGCCTGAGTTGAGGTACAGTCTGGCTTCTGTTATATGAGTCGGCTCTTAGTAATAATTACTGTCGAACCTCAAAATAAGAGAACAATTTCCAGGTCCAATTTACCTATCTTCTTCTTCTTCTATGTCTTTTCCCACTCAAGTGGGGTCGATTATTCTTGACAGCCTTTTCAATGTGGGGTTGATTATTCTTGACAGCCTTTTCAATGTCTCTCGTTATTGTGCTATGTCTATAGGGGAAAATAACCTCTTTATAAGAGACACCTGACTATATGAGAAAAAAATCCGCACCCTTGAGTTCAGTATAAACAGAAAAGTGAGAGGTTGTACTAGATGTACATGAATATCAGAACATACCTGGACAGCTGCTTCGAGCTTATTTGCTCTCATCAGCAGGTAATAGTTCTGATTAGACATGTCATCAACTAACCTCTCTAGTTTAGTCAGTATAAACAGAAAAGTGAGTTATACAATAGGTTCGACTGTACGGAGTGTAAAAAGAGTGGCTTCTCACCAGAGTGGCTCTGGTAGCCGGAGGGCGAGGGGGAGGCCTGCATGGGAGAGTAGGAGGTGTGCTCCGAGGACGACCCGTACATGGTGCCGGGGGTGTGCGGGTAGGAAGAGGGGTTGTTGAAGCTCTCGTCCAGGGGGTAGCCGGGGGGGGTCGTGGGTGCTGCGGGCGGGGGTGGAGCTGGGGTCCCAGGGGCCGGGGGTGCGAGACCCGTCGTGCAGGGGCGTGGCGCCCCCGTAGTGGGGCGTGCGACTGCCCGCTGGAACAGAAGAGGCGCACGGAATATATTAGCACTTGGTTCCCATTGTCTTTTAGAAACACTACATACCCTCTTTTTTTTATTTACAAACAATTATTAATAAATTACATCAATAAAAAAAAACAACATATAAATAAATAATCATTTAAATAACAGACACACATTCCTCTTTTAAAAATCACATACAACGTAAAAACACTGCCAATTATGGACACAATACTTCCTCGTGATTGCTTCACATTGTAAACACGTGCCAATTTTGAGATTTTATAGAAAATTACTTGTATCTCCAAAACGGCTCAACCGATTTTCTTCAAATTTGTTTTATATTGTAGAATATCGTTTTTTCTACAATCTGTATTCCACAAAAAATTCTGTATCGGCAAGTCTTGGTCCTTATTTTTTTACTTTTTTGTCCAAAATTTCGGATTTTCTTAAATATCAGAGTCAAATTATAATTAATTTGAAAATAAATATAAATAACCTATGTAAAACAATGATATGCATATTCCTACAAAATTTCATCGAAATCGGGTTTACCGTTCACGAGATATAAGCGTTTAAGTAAAAAGTTAGTGGTCAGGCGCATGGTCTCTTTCACCCAGAACCGCTGGTATGAATTCGATGAATTTAAAATGGGACCATCTACAGAATGTCTCCTAGATGTATGCAAAATTTCATCAAAATCGGTCTAGTAGTTTCCGAGATTTGCGCGTTACAAGGAATCGTTTTAACAGACAGACAGACAGACAGACGGACACAAAACCAAATTTACTCAGTAGGTTATGAAACGTCCAGAAATATGAAAAAAATTGAAATCGGAGCAAAAAAATATTTTTTTTTACAAAAACGAACACAATACTTCCGATTTCTAATATTAGAAATTTCTCGGAAGTAAAATGTAATCCCAAGAATTTTAACAATTCCTGCACTTTAACTGCAGTGTAGGAATCCCTTGGTTCAAATCCCACCCAGTGAATGAATTTTTCCTCATTAATTGGAGTTTATGACCACATTATAATAAGACTCTGAGGGTAAGGTGGTAGAAAATGCTTTAAGCATTAACCTCGCCTGGTTACGTTCCACTGAAGAGTGTATTTATTATTATCCTGTACTATTTTTTTATCTAATAAAGTTAAAGCTATAACTTATGTTGTGAATGATGATCAATAGTCAATAATAATTTAAAAAGTAAATTAACAAATTTAAAAATTACTTCCGGCTAAAACAACATATAAAATGATGTAATATGTAATAATGTAGTATTTATAGATAAGGAGTATTTATAGATCTCCCTAAGGAATACTTCTAAGGAGTATTTATAGATAAACTATAAAGTTGAAAAACACCACATTAATATTATTGAGGATATAGATATGAAATGAACAACTTGAAGGTCGGGCTACTCACTCTCGTACATGGGCGTCTGGTTCCCGTGCATGGGCGTCTGGTTGCCGCGCCCATACATGGGAGTGGCGGAGCCCCCGTACGCGGGGGTGCGCATGTAGGTAGAGTAGGAGCCGTCCTTGGCGGGCCCCGCCGCCACTGCTATGTGGGAGCGGTCCACGGAGATGGTCTGGCAGGAGGAGTGGAGCTCCACGCGGGCGGTGGAGTCCGTGGCGTCCTTCACCATGCCCACGTTACCTGCGGGGGGGGGGGTTAGGGTTAGCGGGGGGTTTTATCATCTAACTGGGGGACGTTAATCAGGGAGAAGACCTTGGGTGGAAGAGATTGCCACATGCAATAACCCCGCCTTTTAGGTAGGACATTTCTCTCTTTTTTTCCTTCTTGTATTTGTTTAATCTTTTTGTTTTTCTTTATATTTCACTGTGTTCTACTGTATATATTTTCTACCTAATAAAGCTTAAAAAAAAAAGAAAAAAAAAGACCAGTGTCTCGCTAGAGGACTAATAAACAGAGAACAGACTAGCCAACCCTTACAAGCCAGGCTAGCTTGCAGTTTCCTAAGGGTTTAATGGTTTATAAAGAAAAGTCCAAGTCCTCATGATGGTTGATCGCACATAGAAATATGTGGTGCAGGACGAGCCAACTTTGAAAGAAAGCTGGCTGAAGACCATCACTCAACCCTCCAGCTGTAGCCAAGCTGGCTACAACAACAACAACAACATTATCTAACCTGGTTGTAGGACTTTCAGTGAAACTTTCAAGCTATGTTCCCACTCGATCAAAATATCTAACCTGGTTGTAGGATTTTCAGTGAAACTTTTACGCTATGTTCCCACTCGATCAAAATATCTAACCTGGTTGTAGGATTTTCAGTGAAACTTTTACGCTATGTTCCCACTCGATCAAAATATCTAACCTGGTTGTAGGATTTTCAGTGAAACTATTAAGCTAAGTTCCCACTCGATCAAAATATCTAACCTGGTTGTAGGATTTTCAGAGAAACTTTTAAGCTATGTTCCCACACGTGAGTACGATGTGAGGCCACACGATCAAAATGACGCATGGAAAGAGGAACGTAAAGCATGTGCTATTGCATGCCCCTTTTTAGTCGCAAGAACATGTTTCTCGAGAGATACGCGCAAAAAGGCATGCGTTGTTGCGAGTTGAAAGTTGAAGGGTAAAGCGCACAAGTGCGGACATTGCTTCACAATTCACACTGCGACCTAAGTAGAACTATTGTGACCAGTTGGTTTTATTTGGGTTTACAATTCTGACATGAGAAAGTCAGGAGGGGTGTTTTACCCTCCATTCGCTGGGAATAGTACCAGCTACCCACATCAACCTCACCCAGCCTGGGTTGAGCCGGAAATTTCAGCCTCACTTCTCCGGAGGGAACAGAATTTTTTGTTGGAAAATTCTTCTATTAACTGGGAATCGAACTCAGGATCTCTGAACTACGGGCACACCACGGAGGCTAGCAGGGGATAGTGTGGGTAAATAAAATAACATTAGTAATAAAAAGCTTCAAAATATATTTTTTTTCCCGCTATCACGACTAAAAATGACTAAAGAAGACAATCTCATGATGCATTAGGTACTTTAAAAAGGTGTTCCAAAAAGACACATTTCTTTCTTTTTTCACTTTAATAAACAGTATTATCAAACACCTCGGCCGTGGTGTGAAGAACGCCTATACAAAGAAAGAGACAGCCCGGCAGAGTGTAAGGTTACGGAAAACATAGTTCCCATGCATTTCATGTACTTTCAGCCAGCGAAAAGTGCAACATGAATTTCAAAAATCGCGATTTTTATTGCAGAAATGGGCTCTACGTTGAAAAATAAGTTGATTTGACTCTTTGTTTGACTTCCTAGGCCAACGGGAACCCTATTTTCGAGACCCCCCAACAATCGTGAAAGACATGAAAAGATTCATAATTTTTTTTTTCTGTTTTTTTTTCTTCATACGGATCCTTTGAGACCCGACTTCGTGTCTTTAACTTGGCACTGAAGATTAAGTGAGGTGTCTAAAGTGATCAAGATATAATGGAGATGAGCCTGGACCCAAAAAAAATTCTAAATTATAAGCGGGCGGCCCATTTGGGCGGCCTCGGGTTTTGGGAGCCCAAATGGGGAATTGAAGGATAATACTAATCTTAAGTGGTATCAAATGAAAGATCTTGATGAGCAGATACCAAATTTATTGATTTTATTCCTTCATCCGGTCCACTGGGTGGCACCTGGTGGCCTTTTCATTTTCTTTGGCGGGTAGGTACCTCCGAATCCTTAGCTTAGTGGTCAGATATTGGCCAGTATGTATTTTCGAGATGACCTCGCTCTCTCACTGCAAAATTTTAATGTTTAAGTTTCCAAGTATTAATTTAGTTAGTTCATATTCCGTCCGTTTCTTTAGAAGATAACTTTGTCTATTGGTAGCATGCTCGACCTGTCACCCAGTCAGCATGGGTTCGAATCCTGGAGGGGACGAAATTTTTTAGCTCTAATTTTCAATTTGGGCTTAACGTTGTTCTGTTTTACCGATCTTTATATTTGATCTTCATGACGACCCCATTACCCTCGCGAGGAAAATTTTTAGTAGTTGCCGAATTGGCCAATGACCTGTGGCGGCATTACGAGATTGATTTTGGACAATCATGGTTGGATGGAGATAAAATATGATGAATTAGCTCTCATAATGTCGATGCTACTCACAAATAGTTGTGACAAAGTAGTGACTTTGGCTAAGTGGGTAGCATACTAGGCTTGCACGCACGATGACTTGGTTTCGATCCCCTTCAGGGAAGTTTTTTTTCTCTGTCCATTATGTCCGGGGTACAGTCATACCTCGTGAGGTATTGATAAGGGACGTCACCACCGAGTTCTCTCCCGCTCATGGTTTTATCAACACCAAATTGTCTCCCTTCGCATCGCTTGCATTTTTACCTGATTTTATACCTACATAATTTAGGCCTAGCATAAAAAATATAATCGAAACACCTAGGAATCATTGATATATACCTGAGGCATGGCCTTCTATGTATTTTTCCTGACCCTATGTTAAACCCAAGGCATGGCTTTCTATAATTATATTTACCTAACCCTACTATAAACCCGAGGCATTGCCTTCTATGCATTATCCGGACGTACACTCATTGAGTCCCGTTGACCTTTTTTTCATGTCATTGAGTCCCGTAATTTTAGCAGGTACCTCAGACCATATGCCTCATTGAGTCCCCTAATATTTTTAAGGAAAAATAGGTATTAATTATGTACGGGACTCAATGAGTGGTACGATAACTTCAACCGTTCCAAACCTTGGGACTCAATGAAGCATCGACAAAAAGGGACAAATCCAGACGGGACTCAATGAGGCGCCTCCCGCATTATCCCTAACCCTACTATATTCCTGAGGCATTGCCTTCTATGTATTTTACCTAACTCTACTATACACTGAAGGCATTGCCTTTCATTAGTTAGAGATTTTAAAGATTTCCTTATAAAATGCCCATTCTTATATAAAAATGTTAATTTTATAGTTTTCATTTTTATAAATACCTAATGTAAAAAAGCATTGTCTTATTTCCGGGAGAGATACTCGTGGTGACCCCTGCAACAAGCCGGAGAGAATTGGGGTAAGAAAAGGTCAACGGGAGAGAACTCATTACCTTACCTTGATAAGGTGATTACAAATTAAATTTCTTTGGCATTTGTAAATTCAGGTGTTTTAGTGTCCCTCATAGGAGGCTCCGAGGTCTATTTAGCATTTAAAGATAAACCTAATCATGTGGAGTATAGAATCAAAAAGTCTTGCATTGCATATTTATATATTATTTACTCACTTTGGGGACTCAGGGGGCCAAATCTGTGATCCAAATACATATTAACCTTAGAAAAATTAAATACGTACTGCTAAAACTATATAAAAAAAAGACAACTAGGTACATTCACATTTTCCCAGCTTATTTACTTTTGTTATTCATAATGTTTTAGTAGTGTATGAACCTATATTTTCGTACAAAAAGAACTGATATCCCCCCAAAAACACCACTTCGTAGTTAAAAAAAGAAGAACGCCTCACTCAAAAGAATGATTATAATTAGCTAAAAATAAATGATATCAAATTGAGAACACCTTTACCTCCTCTCATTCTATTTCTCTACACTCCTCTCTGAATTTATTCCTCTTATGTTTATCTTTCTTTGTCCTTTCTAGGGGTCATCCCAAACTTGATTTCTTTTTAAATTTACTTGTTGAACGGTAATAAAAAATGGCGGTCGTGGTGTAATTTTCTCGATTCAAATCAAACAAGTTCAGAAAAATCATACTCCGACCGCCAGTTTTTATTACCGTTCAACAAGTAAATTTAAAAAGAAATCAAGTTTGGGATGACCCCTAGAAAGGACAAAGAAAGATAAACATAAGAGGAATAAATTCAGAGAGGAGTGTAGAGAAATAGAATGAGAGGAGGTAAAGGTGTTCTCAATTTGATATCATTTATTTTTAGCTAATTATAATCATTCTTTTGAGTGAGGCGTTCTTCTTTTTTTAACTACGAAGTGGTGTTTTTGGGGGGATTTATTCAACAATCATCTTCGATCTGTCAAATGAAAAGGTCTACTGATTGTCATTCAACCTTTCAACAAAATAGAACAAACCCTATTCCCAAATAGTATCTTGGTTGAAAGCACAAGTACAAATGTCAATAATAAGAGCAGTTGGGTTGAGAATAAGAGGACTAAGAGGAGCAAGGAGGCTCATAAGAAGCTTACCCTACGAAGATGGAGCGGGGATGCCTCATTTTTATATATAATTATTATTTTATGATGAAAGAGTGTGTTAAATATTAAAAAAAGGTCTACTGATAATACCACAAAATCATGCAAATCAAAGTAAGTCGGTACCTACACCATCTGAGCACTCACCCTTGTAAGGTCCTCCCGTGATTTTGATGGTCTTTCCGATGAGCTCCCTGTCTCGTCTCACGTTGCCTCCCTGGTGCCCCCCTCTGCCTCCGCCCCTGCCCCCCTACCTCCACTCGGGTGCATGGGGGAGGAGATGCGGGGGGACATGAATCCGCCTCCGGCTGTGAGGTTGTTCACCTGGGAGGCATTGGAACAGGAATTCATTGTCTGGTAATACTTTTATTAACACATTGAACGCCACGTGAACCCGATGAGGATCACAGTACCATGAAATGAAGCCTAGTACCATGTGAGTCTTACAGGGGTCAAACTACCATTTGAAGTCTGCTGTAATTCTGTACCTGTGATTCTCATAGAAGTCACAATTTTCTAACAAAATTGTTCCGGGTTCCTATCTACAAAACGGCATTATTAGAAAAAAATTTTCCGAAAAAATATGCAAGACTTTTACCCATCTGGTGCCTGGCTACACACACAAAATCAGTCTGGCGTTCAATGTGTTAATTTTCAAGGCTTTCTTGTTACATGGCAGGATTCTCGACAGAAAAACTTTCCTCTAACAGTGAAACCTACTCAATTCAAAAGAATACACCTTGTGTTTAAGAGCCACCTCACCTAGTGATTATCCTCCAATAAAGGGTCTATAAGAATTATTAGCAGAGATTGCCAAGGCAATATTCACACCTCGTTTCGATTTTTTTAATATAAATTTCAATAAAGAGTTCATCATTATAATTACTAAACAGTAAAAACAATTAAATTCAAACCAGTTCACCTTGTTATGAGAGCCTCCTCCCGCCAACTGCAGATGTCGGGTCTTGCAGACGAAGATGCCTCCATTGTCCAGGACCTTGCGAGAGTAGAGGAACGCGATGTTGCGGTACAGATGCTTGATCTCCCGTCCCTGCCCTGCCAGAGTGAAAGGGAGACAACACAGGTTTTCAATATTCAATGTAGTGGATACTCACAAGTTATCATATTTGAGGTAATCACGATGTGATGTCACAATTAATCAAACTCACCTTACTAAATTTATGCTTAACTTGGGACTCGAACCACCGACCTCCATGGTACAAGTCCGTCTCCTTATCAATTGAGCTACTGAGGTCGGTTACAATATTAATAATAATAATAATGATTTTATTATTTATCTACAATGTTTCAATATTTATAATTTTTTTCGGCTCTGTGCTTTGAATGTCGGGGCCTACCCTAGCCTCGTGAGGACAATTGGGGTAGTTGTAGAGTGGACAACGACCAGTGGCGGCATTACGAGATAGATATTGCAATGATGGTTGGTCGGAGATATGATGCATTAGCATTTAGTTCTCGTAATGTCGATGCTACCCACTAAGAATTTGGACATAATAACACAG
>CM044959.1:35116449-35147407 GCA_024516035.1 Bactericera cockerelli
TTTCAACTGTATGGTCATATCACAACGGAATATATCTTCCCATCAACCGTCAAATTTAGTTCAAATAATCTAATCAGAGAGTGCGTTATTTGAACAAAATTTATTTTGACTGTTAAAACGGAGATTTGAGGTTTTGAGAGTGAGAACGCTTTCTGGAATGAGACCCTGGAACGTTCATTATTATTGTTATTGGTAAAAAAAAATATGAGTAAGACACACATATTATGAAACCAAATATTGGTTAACAAACAAATATTTACTTACATAAATATTGAAATCATAAGAAAAATAAAAATTCTACCATGTAAAACAAATTTGAAGAAAATCGGTTAAGCGGTTTTGGAGATACAAGTGATTTAGTATAAAATCTCAAAAATG
The DNA here is from genome assembly GCA_024516035.1 of Bactericera cockerelli. Lineage (NCBI taxonomy): Eukaryota > Metazoa > Arthropoda > Insecta > Hemiptera > Triozidae > Bactericera > Bactericera cockerelli. The sequence continues at coordinate 35,116,828 of CM044959.1, forward strand.
GCAAAAGTGTATACAATGTGAAACAATCACGAGGAAGTATTGTGTCCATAATTGGCAGTGTTTTTTTTTAATTTTGTCTATTATGTTTCAATACAACCATTCTATTCATTTTATTTCGGAAACAAGGCACGCTCACACACTGCTATGAGTGTACACTTCATACGTGTTCCTTGTTCCCGTCGCAGTTGTGACATCATGAACTTGACTTGTAATTGGTGTTAAGTTGTTGACGCTCTTGTCTATAATGTCTATAAATGAAACGCTGTCTCTAAAGCTGAATGTTGTTGTTAGCTTCCAGGTGAATGTTGTTGTTGTGTGCAAAACGTCAAGTGATGTTTTCATTGTTGTTGTTCGGTGAAAAATACTAGATAATCAATGATTTTGTTTTTGTTTGCGAAGGAAATCCGTCACTGACTATGCCGCGCGAAATGGCCATTTACTAATAATAATAATAAAAATCTGGTGTAAACATCACACGACTTTCCTTATCCCCCAAAAAGGAGTCAAATTCCGCCACTGGTGACTCAACGGTAACAGATAACTAAAAACCAATGCCAAATTCGTAATCAGCACTTCAAAATCATTGAATTTGATATGTCACAACCCCCATGTGGGATGAATAATAAAAAAGTTAGTCAAAGCGGGTCCCCCCCAAATACCGGTAAATTGGGGCCGAGTTCCAAAAAGTTCAAGATATCAAAAAAATGATCAGAATAGACCCCTATTATTTTTTTGATTTAAGAAAATGTTGTTCTCTAAAATTTTTTGTATCTTTAACCAACTTAAAGAAGCGGCGCTTGCGGCTAGCATTTGCGGCCCTGTGGCCGCAGAATGCGGCCGATTTCAACCAAAAGTTTCGTGGTTCGTCTGGTGTATAAAGTTATTTTGTGTACCAAATTTCAAGTCTCTAGCTTTTACCGTTCTTGAGATATCCTGTTCACACACACACAGACAGACAGACAGACAGACAGACAGACAGACAGACAGACGCACGGACCAATGGCTGAAAACAACTTTTTTGGTATCCTGAGGCCATGATTCGTCCAGAAATGTGAAAAACTGGGTAGGTCAAATTTTCGACGAATACAATACTTTCCTTATTATAAGATAAGGAAAGTAAAAAAGTATGTAAATCAAAATATTTAGGTATAAGTACCAGGGCTGCGGAGCTGCGGAAAAAATTTGAGCTCCGGCTCCGGCTCCAGCTCCTCTTTGTATTATTTTCTAGCTCCGGCTCCAGCTCCGGCTCCTGGAGCTAAGAGAAAAAAAACTGGCTCCGGCTCCGGCTCCTGGCTCCAGTAATGTGCATCTTATTTGAATACAAAATGTATATATTAGTATAAACTGAATACCTATCATTGGTTGTATCGAAAAATGTGTTTAAACACTTACATTATGTTCTATAACTTTTCCCCTTATCTAGAACCATTAAATCACAAATTAATAACTCTTAGGTACATTTTAGATTTTGTATTGTATTTTATTGTACATAAGAACATTATTTACATTAGATTTGAGGATGGTGCTGGAATAGTGGATGTGGTGGAGTAGTGTTATTTATTTTTAATAGGTAATAATAATAATAAATAAAAAAACCACTCATTATTTTTTGAGAAATAATAAAAAAAAAAATTGATATCTAATTGGTCAACATTGAATAAGTTTGTGCTTAAACAAGTAAAATTTTGTTCATAGGTTTGCATAGCACATTTAGGGCTTCATCAAAAATCTCATGGAACTTTTTTCAGAGAGGAAATACTAGTAATTCATTTTTAAGTCAGAGCTGGATGCGGAGCCAAGTTTTTGAAAATTTGGCTCCGACTCCGGCTCCAGCTCCTCTTTACTAAAATAATTGGCTCCGGCTCCAGCTCCGGCTCCTTCAGACCAAAAAGTGTTAAGCTCCGGCTCCGGCTGCGACTCCGCAGCCCTGATAAGTACAAAATAAATGTTGCTTCATGATATAAAATTTCATTGATTTCACCAAGGGTTGTATATTACTATCCTGTAATAATAAAATATTATTCGTGTGACCTATAGAAAAATAAATGAAGAAAATTCACGTATTAGGTCGGTAGTTATATGATATCTATTTTGTACATGATAAGTGTTAAAAGGAAAATTCTTTCTTATCGTTATACTTATGTAAGTGCAAAATCTGCTTTTGTTTGTTGGTTTGGGCAGTACGTCAAGTCATAATTCTGTATTTCTATTCTTGACGCATAGAAATACGACATGGAGGCAGATAATTAAGTACAGCTAGCAAACAACACTCAACGAATGAACATTGTAAACACTTAAACGGTATTATTAAATCGAAAATAAACTAATTGCTATTAAACATGTGTAGGTTATAGTGACCTAATGAACAGACGTAAGTCTCCGTCGATTCACAAGTTATGGAATTATAACTGATCCATTATGTCAATTGTTAATAGCTGCTGAAATTTCTATCTAGGGCAGCTGAAATTTCGCAAAATGAACTATCTTAATGGAAATGGACGCTAAAATATGTTTCATACACAAAATACTATACAGTAATGATTTACAAATGAAGTTAGTAAAGTTGAAGAACAATTTCTTTGCGGTGAAACACATTACTAAGAGCTTCCTTCACTTTTCCAATTCTTTAACATTATCATCTATAAAGACACTATGGTTATGCTCATACAAGTACTAATTTTTCCTCATGAGTGTACCATCCAAAATACAGAGTAGAAAATTCCATACCAAGCTGGGATTCGAACCAAGGTCACCGTGAGTGCAAGCCTAGTGCGTTACACCAATCGGCCACTCTTTTATTGTCGTGACGAAGCACAGGGAAACACCTTTAACTGAGAACGAGTATAAATCCATCTAAATTTAATTATATTTCGACGCGAGAATTTATCACGTCTTCATATCTTATCTTCACTGGGTAATTTCGTTTCACTTGATATGAACGAGTTGTCAACGCAATGATTAGTAACACTTGTCACTGATGAAATTATACACTTTAAAGAGTTTCAAGAGTCATTGAACTCAATTACTGTCCATTGTCCATACTAATAAGGTACAATATTGTACCTAATCCTATAAAATTATGTACCTACTAAGGCCGGGATTCCACTGAGTGCAACATTTCGTCTTCGTAATAAAGTTGCAAACATTTTGTCTCTAATTTTGAAAAGGATTCAATCTCATTTGTTTAGGGGAGAGATGTGCTTTACAACATATGGGTCAAAGACAGAAAGTGACCAACGTGCAATGTATTCCAAAATTCAATTCTTCATCGGGGTAAAGTTTCAACTTTCGGCAACACTGGTAGTGGAAACCCTCCATAAAAAATCAAATTCAGGCATTAAGACAAGTTAATGTGAGAGTTATTGCTCCCCCCGCTGGCAGATTTTTCCTGTTTGTCTGCTATGACGTCATGCGTGTGGGTTTACCAATGCTGCCTGCTGCTTAGTAATTAACTAGCTGCATAAAACATTACTTGAGATGCTGTGGTTCAAGGTCCAGGTTCAAATCCCGGCCGTTCTATGAAAAACAACTCTAATTGACATTAGACAAGAGAAATTCAGTCACATATTAGTTGTACTAGTTGTAGAATGAACAGATGTGCAGTATAAATCTTAATCTTAAAGCCATATGCTTAAGTTAACTGACTTAAAGTTTACGCGTGCAATGTTATCTAGGTAGGTATTTACCATCAGGCTATTGCTTTGCACACACTCGGAGATTAGGCCAACAATGAAACAGCTGGAATAGATACCCAAGAACGAGTATTAATCTACAAACTCAGGAAAGCGCAATGTTTAATTATCTAGGTACAACTACACTTTTGCACATAATTATTCATAAAATAAAACATATTTTTTTGGAAGGCAGGGAAAAATCTTTTAAAGATATCACCCAAGACCACTGAAACCTCTTCTTCGTTCTAAATAGCAGACCGCACTTGGAACAGAAAAATTTAATAACTTCTAGTTATAGTTATGTTATGATACTTGCCTACACGATGATTGATAGGTAATAACAGTTCTTTTTATACTGCCCGAAAAGTACTCAAACGTACAATTTATTGATGATTGATCCACCAGATGATTTAGTGTTGTTCTATATTGTGTTTAAATTGACAATTTATTATATGAGTGAGAATTCGTGGATAGGATGGGATCCGGTCCTAGTAATCCCCAGGTTACCTGGATTACTAGACTAGCTCAATAACCACTGGACCAATGCATGTCGCAATATCTCGAGAACTCAACAACCTTCACGCTGCTTGAATGTTGGTTCTCTGAGATGAGGACATTCCCGGACAGGATAAGACTACATTGACCTATTTGAACCAGACTATTGACCTATTTGGACTAGACTATTGACCTATTTGGACCAGACTATTGACCTATTTGGACTAGACTATTGACCTATTTGGACCAGACTATTGACCTATTTGGACCAGACTATTGACCTATTTGGACCAGACTATTGACCTATTTGGACCAGATAATTGTCCTATTTGGACCAGAGTATTGACCCACTGGGACCAGACTATTGACCCACTGGGACTAGTAGCCTCGTCACCTGGTAGCTTAGAACTCATATTTCCCATCTACAACGGGGGGCGTGGTAGTATTTGAGGATATTTATATTAATATGACTTCAGCACTTATGGTTTCAAATTATTAAACACTTTTCAGAGAAAATAAAGAACGCGTTGTGATATGACTAATTGACTATACACTTGAAAGCGACGTTAAAACCAAAGAACCCCACGACAGCCTACTGGTCATCATAATATCTATGAAAGGTTAGGGACGGAAAAGCTTTATGGAATAGAATACTATTAGTATAGATGAAATGAATTTTCACACAAAGGCATGAATTCCACAGATAATTATCTCAAGATCCCAACGGTCTCTAGGGTAAATATCTCTGGGCTACTTAACTGAGGTCATCTATTATGTACAACGATATCATGAATAATTGAATATGTATGCATCTACAAAGCAGGTGACCTGCATCAGTAAATTACAACTCTATACATGTCATTAATGTCATTATCATCAGGCCAGTGCCTAAAAATAGAATGGAATTGAAACAATAAACTGTCTAGTAGCATTTATTTCTATTAAAAAGTTCGATGTATCGAAAGAGAAAAATAAAAACAAAGGCCGTAGGATACTCAATAGTCAAAGAAGAAAAATTACTACATTTCTAAGATCCTATTCTTGAGATTTTACAGGTCTACAATTAATAATTGTTTGAGTTAGGTACTTCACATGATTTCATTTTTTTTTTTTTTTGGTTTGAATGCTTCTCCTCTCAATACATCTCTTGCTAACTTTACAATTCCTTGGATCTAGCGGTTTGAGGATGTGTCCTGTTTACAAACTCACTAGATCAAACACCTCGGCCGAGGTGTGAAGAACGCCTATACAAAGAAAGAGACAGCCCGGCAGAGTGTAAGGTTACGGAAAACATAGTTCCCATGCATTTCATGTACTTTCAGCCAGCGAAAAGTGCAACATGAATTTCAAAAATCGCGATTTTTATTGCAGAAATGGGCTCTACGTTGAAAAATAAGTTGATTTGACTCTTTGTTTAACTTCCTAGGCCACCGGGAACCCTATTTTCGAGACCCCCCAACAATCGTGAAAGACATGAAAAGATTCATAATTTTGTTTTTTTTTTTTTTTTTCTGTTTTTTTTTCATACGGATCCTTTGAGACCCGACTTCGTGTCTTTCACTTGGCACTGAAGATTAAGTGAGGTGTCTAAAGTGATCAAGATATAATGGAGATGAGCCTGGACCAAAAAAAATTTCTAAATTATAAGCGGGCGGCCCATTTGGGCGGCCTCGGGTTTTGGGAGCCCAAATCGGGAATTGAAGGATAATACTAGTCTTAAGTGGTATCAAATGAAAGATCTTGATGAGCAGATACCAAATTTATTGATTTTATTCCTTCATCCGGTCCACTGGGTGGCACCTGGTGGCTTTTTCATTTTCTTTGGCGGGTAGGTACCTTCGAATTCTTAGCTTAGTGGTCAGATCTTGGCCAGTATGTATTATTCGAGATGACCTCGCTCTCTCACTGCAAAATTTTAAAGTTTAAGTTTCCAAGTATTAATTTAGTTCATTTTCCGTCCGTTTCTGTAGAAGATAACTTTGTCTATTGGTAGCATGCTCGACCTGCCACCCAGTCAGCATGGGTTCGAATCCTGGCGGGGACGAAATTTTTTAGCTCTATATTTTCAATTTGGGCTTAACGTTGTTTTGTTTTTCCGATCTTTATATTTGATCTTCATGACGACCCCATTACCCTCGCGAGGAAAATTTTAGAAGTTGCAGAATCGGACAATGACCTGTGGCGGCATTACGAGATTGATTTTGGACAATCATGGTTGGATGGAGATAAAATATGATGAATTATGTAGCTCTCATAATGTCGATGCTACTCACTAAAAGTTTTGACAAAGTAGTGACTTTCGCCAAGTCGGTAGCATACTAGGCTTGGGTTCGATCCCCTTGAGGGAAGTTTTTTTTTCTCTGTCCATTATGTCCGGGGTACACTCATACCTCGTGAGGTATTGATAAGAGACTTCACAACCGAGTTCTCTCCCGCTCATGGTTTTATCAACATCGAATTGTCTCCCGTCGCGTCGCTTGCATTTTTACCTGATTTTATACCTACATAGTTTGGGCCTAGCATAAAAATTATAATCGAAACACCTAGGAATCATTGATATAGACCTGAGGCATGGCCTTCTATGTATTTTTGCTAACCCTATGATAAACCCAAGGCATGGCCTTCTATATATTTACCTAACCCTATTATAATCCCGAAGCATTGCCTTCTATGTATTATCCTTAACCCTATATACTATATTCCTGAGGCATGGCCTCCTATGTATTTTACCAAACTCTACTAAACACTGAAGGCATTGCCTTTCATTAGTTAGAGATTTTAAAGATTTCCTTATAAAAGGCCCATTCTTATATAAAAATGATAATTTTATAGTTTTCATTTTCTTAAATACCTAATGTAAAAAAGCATGGTCTTTTTTCCGGGAGAGATACTCGTGGTGACCCCTGCAACAAGCCGGAGAGAATTCGGGTAAGAAAAGGTCAACGGGAGAGACCTCATTACCTCACCTTGATAAGGTGATTACAAATTAATTTCTTTGGCATTTGTAAATCCAGGTGTTTTAGTGTCCCTCATAGGAGGCTCCGAGGTCTATTTAGCATTGAAAGATAAACCTAATCATGTGGAGAATAGAATCAAAAGATCTTGCATTGCAAATTTATATATTATTTACTCACTTTGGGGACTTAGGGGGCCAAATCTGTGATCCAAATACATATTGACCTTAGAAAAATTAAATACGTACTGCTAAAACTATATCTAAAAAAAGACAACTTGGTACATTCACATTTTCCCAGCTTATTTACTTTTGTCATTCCTAATGTTTCAGTAGTGTATGAACCTATATTTTCGTACAAAAAGAACTGATATCCCCCAAAAACACCACTTCGTGGTTAAAAAAAGAAGAACGCCTCACTCAAAGAATGATTATAATTAGCTAAAAATAAATGATATCAAATTGAGAACACCTTGTCCCCTCTCTTTCTATATCTCTGCACTCCTCTCTGAATTTATTCCTCTTATGTTTAGCTTTATTTATCCTTTCTAGGAGTCATCCCAAACTTGATTTCTCTTTAAATTTACTTGTTGCACGGCAATAAAAAATGGCGGTCGCGGTGTAATTTTCTCGATTCAAATCATACTCCGACCGCCATTTTTTATTGCCGTGCAACAAGTAAATTTAAAGAGAAATCAAGTTTGGGATGACTCCTAGAAAGGATAAATAAAGCTAAACATAAGAGGAATAAATTCAGAGAGGAGTGCAGAGATATAGAAAGAGAGGGGACAAGGTGTTCTCAATTTGATATCATTTATTTTTAGCTAATTATAATCATTCTTTGAGTGAGGCGTTCTTCTTTTTTTAACCACGAAGTGGTGTTTTTGGGGGGATAAATACGTCATGGTCTTCAATAACTTGGCACTTGATGGGTTCAATATAAGACATGATTTCTTCTGGTTTGGGTTTTTCTGGCTTGTAAATTTGAAGGTAATTATGAGTTGTTTTCACTTGTTTTCCATGTTGGTGAATATAGCAAGAGTTGAAACTCGAATGGAAAGAGAATGAGGAGTACAAAAAATTGGATTATTAGGAGGGAGTAACAATTAAAAGGATAACGAAGAATTAAGAAAATATACTCGGAGGTAAAAAATCAAATAGTAAGTAACGAACGGAAAAGAAAACAATATTGACGAACGGAAAGACGAACAGGAAATTGAACAAAAATGAATGAACACCCGAGGAAAGCGCATGGCAGAAATTTTTACACGATGTGTGATATTTTGATTAGTATGTTTCTTGTTAGGTGTAGCATTTACTAGATGTGGTCAAATGATTGTTTTTATTAAATTACACATATAAATTTAGTTAGATGATGGATAATTTTACTGGCTATATACACAATATCTCGTAAAATGGTATTAAAATCAGTATTTTGACAGTGAATTGGATCCCAACTATTATAGTGCTTGGACTTTTTCCTTATTTATTTTAAGTAGGTATGTGACCAAACTTAATATAATGAGACTCTGAGGGTTAGGTGGTAGCTTCCTGCTACATAAAATGTGCATTGAAATTATACTTAACCGTCAGAGTACTAAACTGGTCACTGTTCATTGGAATCAGATGTATAGTATAGACGTACTCAGTGGAAGTAGTAAGTCCGAAGTACACAAAGACCGAGGCAATAACCTGATTCTGGCTTGATCTTGATCTTCAACTTGAAAAAAATCAGCAATATTATTGGCTTCCTAATCTCTTGTGGCGTAGCAGAAAAACAAGAATGAATTTGTAAACAAAATTTCAAGGTCTCTTGCAATAAACAGAGTGCAAAAATACATTGGTATGTATTAAATTTATATCATCCAACACATACATAAGAAAATATTATGTACCTGGTTTGTACATAATAACAAGTCAATACATGAATACTTGCGATATTTGATATTTGCGACGCGACGCGTTGTATTTTCCTTAGTTTAATTAAAAATAGAAATCTATGTAAGTAGGTAGGAGATAGGGCACATGAATGTAGGTAATTGTGTTTCAAGTATTCAAGTATGTATGTAACACACAGGTAATTGTGTGTATGTAAATAACATGAATGCTGATTCACACCTACAAATACCTGTTCAGGTGTCCATTACAATGGAAAAAACCGCCAACCAACAATTTTTCATATTACCTACCTAACTAGCTATTACGTACAGTCGCACACAGCTTATTAGTATTTGTTTACTGCCATTTTAATATCACTAATTATGATAAAACAAAAACATTTATTGATCTGTCTATCACTAATGTCATTTCCATGAATCATAGAGGGTTCAGTGGTTGCAGCCCTGACCGGGAATTCATGAAGGGTGGGGATGCCTCCCAAATACATGGATTAAATTTGTGAGAATTTGACTGGGGTCATAATGGCACCAAACCAACATTAGAGAATATTATGAGTCTTATTGGGGCAAGAATAAAGTATATTTTTTTGATTATTTTAATTTAATTTTTATTTTGAACCATACATAATCATGTATGTAATAATATAACTAAATATATGACCCTTCTCAAAATACAGCTACCCTTTTATGTTCATATAGCCATCATAGTTATTGTCCTCAGTCCTTGATCAGCATCAGTTACTAATTAATCAGCAATACATTTCCTGTTTTGATGTATTATTAGTAGGTACAGGTTGGCAACTCAATACAGTATCAGAGACGTTTCCGCCATCTGACAAAAAAAAAAAAAAAAAAAAAAAAAAAAAAAAAAAAACTACACAATCACCTGTTATAAAAATAAAATAATCTAATGCAGATTAAAAAATTAAGCGGAGCGGATATGGGTTTGATTCTTAATGCCATTTTTTTTTACTTCAGAGCATATTTATTATTATTATTATATTATGCTTTATTAGGTAAGACAAAGTAAAATATATACGGTACAAAACAATGAAATTATAAAGAAAAAATAAATAGATTGAACAAAAAAGAGAATAAAGCTAATGTCCTACCTAAAGAGTGGGGTTATTGCCTGTGGCAACAACCCCGCCAATTTTTCTGAAGATATCAGAAGTACGCTTTTTACTAGAGGATTTTAATGACATTTTTTTATGATATAAAAATTATAGCTTAATAAATAATGCACTATAGGATGACAATTTATAGGCAATCAAAGTTCAGACAATAACCTCACAGTGACTCAAAATCAATTAGAACAAAACTTAGTTATTCTTTTTTCACTTTGCCTTTTCCCACACCTACTTTCGGCACATTTTCTCATATTCATCAACACTTACATTGGTCTAATATGCAACCCAATAAAATATCATAGTTAATCCGAATTTTTAAATTTTTCGTGACTATTTGGATCAGGATTCTAGTAATGATCACCCTAACAGTCATACTTGTTGACAATTTGTAGCATGTGTCCACTACCGGCATGAGGCTAATATCTTAATATTGCACGGGAGAGGATAAGGGACATACATGGAAGAAGGAAGAGAGGGAAATGGAGCTACAAATATTCAGTCCACTCACCTTTGCACTACACAGTTGTGACACGCGCTAGAGCCTCACACCTTCATCCAATTAACAAGTCTAGGATTTGGAAAATTCAGAAGCAAGAAATCAAGTAGATTTGTAGAAGTTAAGAGCAGAATCTCGATGAAATGAATTCACTGTTTCACCAAGACCATTACAAAACACACAACTAACTTTCTCAAAACAAGGACACTTCTCAGGAGCCACTAAAATAGAAACCAGAATCACTCAAGGTTAATTTCTTCACTAGTCCATGTACAATAGGTACCAAAAACTTACACTGGTGTCTATGTTTAAATTAAATCAGTCCAATTAAAAAGGGTGCTGAGAGGGATTATAGTTAAAGTGGGTGCTAAATCTTAATCTCCTCGCGCGAAATATTAACCGACGGTTACCGACGCAACACTGGAAAATAAAACTCAACTAAAAGTCCAAGTGAAAATTGAATAAATTTAGTATCACAGAAAATAGTTCTTGAAATGGTAAATAAATATAATGTCTCTTTTCTTGTTTATTTAATTTTTCTTTAAAATATTTTAACTTTTATTCGGAAGATTAATTAATTATTCACCAGCACAGCCGAGGAGCCTTGCTCAGTCTCGCTCTGTAGGAATACTGAATCTGAATCGAATATCTGACTAAACGACTGATTGGTAAACAACAACGAGTATTGTGTAGGAAGTGTTACTCACATTGACCAGGGCCCAAGTAGAAAGAGGCATGTTTTTCTGTCTTCTTACATAAATTCGCACCGGTTAGTCCCACGTTCACAATAAAAAAAAAAACACCTGGGCTATTCCCGAAACCACTCAGGCTGGGAGAGGTTAATTTGAGTAGCTGGTTTGTGAGTTTGCAGAGATTAGAGGGTACAACCCCTGTTATGATATGACCATGTAGGTAGTTGAAAGCGTCGTGAATTGAAATTTGAATTGGATAGTAAAAATTAAACTACTCGTAAAAATGTTCAAAAAGTATCAATATAAAACTCGCTGTATGAATTGAATGGGTAATTAATAATAAATTATTTGTTACATAAGTAGAGACTTTTACCACCCTCAGAAACCAATAGTCAACTACTTCAAACTACTTGACTAAGGACTAAATTATGAAGCACAATTCAAGTTGAGATAAGCCAGACACGCCCTCAAGTTTGAGTTTCAACCAATAACAGCGTTGGCTTATCTTAATTTTAATCCTGTTATAATTTGGTCCTTGGTCAACAGTCACACAATAGTCCCTATACCCTAGATAAGTTGTCATTAATCAAGCCGTTGAGCCTTTAACAATCAACAAGTACTGAACCCTCTAAGCACCTCATAATGTCAACAATATCAAGTTTTTAAGTCCTAAATCAGTCTGTATTTGTCATTTCTGTACGACATAAAAGTTACACGTTACTTGGTTAGTTTACTGTCAATCTCAGTTCCAAAAAAGTCAGTCTACAGATTGGGTCCTAAATAAGTTGAGCTCCTACAGACATTCAAGATTTCTACTCTTAATTATTATACAAATAGGTACTCTATAGGTACCTAATTATAATACTTAATTTCTTCAATTTAGCAATCCTTAGTCTGGTAATGGAGAGGTCCTGGTTTCGAAACCCAGCCGGAACATGACAAGTTATCCTCCCGTTTGGGATTCTGACCACATTATAATACATCCTAGGCTTACTGGAGGAATAATGGGACTTATTAGTCCTAATCAAGCAGTATATAAAGGCGATATTATTTTTTATTTTTAAATGAGAGTCTTTAATTTTTAAATAGTTTAGGGTTAAACGTGCTTTTCAGTTACTGTGGTCAGTCAGCATCACGAGGATTTCAATATGAATGGTCACCACTAATCCAAGCCCTGATTTCCCTGGAGGTTTCTTAACTTCAGTGACAGAATAAGAACTAGTGTATTTCACTTGCCATCAACGCTTGCCTTTGTTATTATTAAAACAAAAGTTCAAATTCTTAAAAAAAAAAAAAATGAAAACATTTGTTTTTTTTTTTTTCTCATGAAAAACGGGCTTTTAATTTCCATGAAATATTAGACTCGTGGATAGCGAATGCCCACAAAAGCCTACTAACCACAAGGTGTGCTTCAAAAAACATCACCATAAATCAGGCCCTGGCTCACAGAAGATTTCACTTTCTGTGTGTGCAACTCTATGTATAGAACGGGCCCAGGCACACTACTCCGATATGATACGGCCTTGATAGAGTAGAGTTGGAATACCTAGATAGTATAGATACTTTATCAAGTGGGGGGTCTCGAAGCACGTGCAGTGATAGCAATAGCTCAACAAGATAGGTCCAAAGTCCATTAAGTCCTTGGGATTAATAACTATTAACGTAACGCATGTACTATCAGCTGACAGCAAAGCACAGCTTTGTGGACTAGACATCTAACATTTCAAAGCACTAAAGTTCCTGATTCATAATCAATGTTCTTAGCTCAAAAATGGATGAATTGGGAAACTTAAAATTAGGAAAATTCACTGTAAATACCTACAAAGTAAGAATGTAACAATTTTACAGTATCTGCTCTGTAGAATAGGCTTGTGTTCTCAGGTCACAATGAGACTCGTAGGAGGAAAATGGAAAATTAAATCATGGACTCAGTTCACTGTACTAATCATGGGAAAAATAATAAAAAGAAAAACTCAGACAAGGGAGCTTGACCTGCTTCTACAGGAAAGGAAATTCCTAAGAACAATAGGGGACAGGTTTATTTTTATGAATCTAGTTTCAACTATTTTTATAATGTTGACTTTATTTATGTCAGGTGTGGAGGGATCGTGCTCAAATGAAAGTAAGTTTTTTTGTTGATAAAATAATGAAAAACACGTACAAAAAAAGTAGATAGGAGCAATAATTTAAAGTAATTTAAACTAAGTCCAGTTTTTTTTTTATACGAGTATACTACTACTCAGAAAAAATCCACCTATTTTTTTGTCTACATCTACCTTATGACATTACCTACTAAAAAACAAAACAAAAATATCCCCACAGTTTATTTTTTACTGATTCTATCAATAGCTATTACCTATCTTGTATCAGACACATAATTTTTAATGACTGTACATTAATTACATTATTGACTAAGAAGTAATCACGTTTTTTATATTTAACCCGAAAATTTTGTTTGATAGAATACAATCATAGGTCCTAGGTGATAAAATCACATATTGTTAAGAACAGCTGGTCACATTCCTTAAATGTGGATTCTGTTTTCACCTTGAATATGAAACTGGAAATGTTGCAATACTGGCCTGCAGCTTGCATGTTCCAGCTACTCTGCTGGGATCAGAGATATACTAATGCATGAGTAAATTTGTCAATTTCACAACTCTTTATTGGACTTAGGGTTTAGTGTTACATGCTTATATACTGTGATCTCTGTGACCATTGCAATAGATTAATCTAATATCACTATGTTAGGACGTCAGGTATCTAGGTATCTACCTAGTGCTTTAAAAACACATAAAATCATAATATACTTGAGGCCTGTATAATTATGTCTAATATTTGTGTGTGTACTCTGTGTACAGTAAAAATCAGACACACAAAAACACTCATAGCCTCATCTACAGCCCTCACTTCACATGGATTTTAAGGTCCAGATTATGAAACAGGATTAGTTTAACTAATCCTACACTGTCCTTTAACATGGCTCTGGTGGAAATTTCAGCTAAGCACAGCAAATTTATATCAGCTGTTAAGTGAAAGTCACTTGGATTAACAAATCCTAAATATTTAATGCTGTTTCATAATTTGGCCCTAAACCTGCAGATAGGACCTTGCATTGAATAATCTATTCCATGGGTTTCAAAATCAAGAAATAGACAGTGGCTACAGTGCACACCCAGTGAATATTAAATCATTTTATTTTTATAGTTAGAACTACTTTGTCAGTTAATAATGGAGAGTCTCTTGGTTAAATAATTTAAGTTAAAACTGGATCTTTCTTAGTTGTAGTACCTACCTACAGCCTAGTGGTAGTAAACTGTTTATTGGAAATTATTTTACTAAAAATACAAAGGGCGGCATTATTGCCTCAAACAATTAACTAAGCATTAAAATATTTTCTTCTTTTTTCACTTTGCCTTTTCCAAAGCCTACTTTGAGTCAGCATTGGTCAGCCATTTTTTCATGGTTGAGGTTGTTTGGTTCTGGCACTCTTACTTTCACATTTTACAGCTGGATAATCTTCCTAACACCAACCTTGTTAAGGGTACCAAAACATTTTTGACATTAAAATACTATTCTATAATTCATAATTATTATTATGTATAAACAGGGTTTCAGAAAAGTGTGCCTTTATTTTAACCATGTATTACATGGACCATTCAAGGGGGGGCCATGTCTATAACAAAGAGGGCAAAGTGCTTCATAAGGGAGATACACGCCTCTACAGGTTTTTTAAACAAATCTAAGATTTTGAATTATGCCTTACCTGTTAGTTATTGAAACGCGGAAAAAAGTGACTCCCTATACAAGACAACGCCATTACTCTCAGGAGGCCACCCCTGATCTCCCTTATGAAGCTTTTTTGCCTTTTTTGTTATAGACTTAAAATAAAGGCACACTTTTCTGAAACACTCTGTACATAGTATTTTTTTATACACCATTCTTATCCGACCTCAGTAGCTTGATCGATCAGGCGGTGGACTTGTAACCTGGAGGTCAGTGGTTGAAGTCCCAGTTTCAGCGTAGATTTAGTAAAGCGAGTTTGAGTAGTTGTGATATCACGAAAGTGATGAACACAAATATGATAACTATACACCATTCTTTTGAGAAAAATTAAGAAGAACAAAAAAAAATACAAGGAATTGTCAATGTTGGCAAAATTATACAGTTTGCACAATGTGTAGGTACCGAGGTATTTACATTTTGTTATTTCCTTTATTTACTAGCACAGTCTACTCAGTGAAATTAGATACAGGTTTTGAAAATGACCTTGTAGTGTTACCATTTCAAGTTACCTGGTTTGAACTAAGTGCTTTTTGTTTCAGATAAAGTATGATATTATATAAACAAAACATGCAATAAAATTGGAAAAAAAAAAAAAAACAAAATAAGGATATTATTATTTCCTTGAATACTTACTAAATTGTACATGCACTAATCAAGTTACCAGTGGGGAAGTTCTGTAGCTTTTAAATGGATCTTGGATCCAATATTGAAGATTTAAGAAGTTAAATTTTTTCCTTGGTTTTAACTTCAGGTTTTTTGGAATTGACCCTTAAGCGAAAACATTTTACCTTCTGTACCTGCAGAGCTAGATAATTTGGCAAAATTGTCAAGTTTAGACAACAAGCTTTTATACTGCAATTTTGGGCCAGAATGAGGTATAGTTCACTTTCTTATGTGTTTCAGTAGACAGATTCAGATGTGCAAAATGTAATAAAAAAAATACTCTAGAATTCAATTTTTAGGTATTTCCTTGTTTTTTTTTTTTTTTTTTTTTTTTTTTTTTTTTTTTTTTTTTTTTTTTCCAGAATCTTCAATGTCCATTATTTTGTAAACCATAACAGATATTGAAAAAGTTTAAAGAGTTGACCCCCCCTAAACATGGTGTTATTAATCCAAAATTCTTTTTGCAAATTTAATTTCTGATATTTTCAACTTTTTGAAAAATTTACTACCCCTTCTATTATATCAGACCAGTTACCTATCAGCCCAGTTGACAGGTAGTTTCAGATGGAAAGAGTCTGATGTTTATGAAGCTTATTGTGCAGGGTTATTGTGCAGGGATAATAATTTAATATTTTTCTAAGTGAAAATTAGCAAAGGTAGTTAGACTAGTCACGTAGCAACTTGGTCCAACCCTCTGCTGATTTTCTCTCTGGCTAAACTTAGCTAAGCCTACCACTATCCTAGACAGCAAACAAAACTTCTTTTATATGGTGCTGCTTTACAGGCAGAATTTTACCTGCCTTCACTTCTTCATAACTCAGAAAAGCCTAGTGATAGTATTATGAATTACCTAATCATTTCATTTTTTTTTTTAACTATGCCATGTTCAATAGAATATAATTTATAATAATTAATTAATGTTGGCAAAATTGTGGATCACCTAGGGTAGGTACACCTGAATCCTGCATAACCTATCCATGTTGAAAATCCACATCTTCATTTTTAGACTCCATTATGATTTTCATATTTCATATGACTTAAAAATCTAGATTAAATAAGAAAATAAAAATTTAATTTTGGAGTGTCTGTAGTTTGTGGAGTAATGATAACACTGTTAACTGATAAATCAATAGAAAGTGTTTTTAAATCAATAGAAGTTATATTATATTTCTTATTAGTGAAATTTCAAATTAAATTTCCATTTAATACCTGTATTTTTAAATAATTGGCCACTTTAGAGTAATGGTTGTGACTACTACCCATGGTCCAGAGATCCTAAGTTTGATTCCCAGTTGTTGCAGACTTTTCACTTGTTCCCTCTAATCATGTGAGGCTGGCATTTCCGGATCTACCTACCCTGGGTGATGGGTAGTTGGTACAATTCACAGCAAATGGAGAGAAAAACCCCCATCCTGACTATCTCAAATTGAAACATGAAAAACAAATAGAATCTATGGACATGAAAGGAGCCTAGATATTGGATCTGGGCATCCATATAATCCTCTCCACCACCGTGATATAGTTAACTGTTCTAATTTTACAGACACAGAATTATTGTTTAAATAATTTACAAGCTGAACTTACCTTTTATAGTTGTGTTTCAGGGATGAGGGAGGATTGATTAGGTGTTTCACTTAAAACACTTTTATCTACTTGATGCCATCTGTTACAAAAGAATAATTCACACTGTCAAAAAATTAAGAAGTCTTGGGCCTGTGAATTCTTTTTATAAAAACCAAGTTTGGAACTAAATACCTGTAACTCACTAAGGAGTGTGACAACAGGTAATTGATACCCTAATTATCTAGAAATCTCTTTCAAACCATTCTTCTTTACTAACTATTCCTACAAAACTATAAACTAGCTACAAGGTAGTTTTACAAACTTGAAAAAGAGATAATCTACTAATCTCAGAATCCAGTCAAAAATGGAAATATTAATATGCAATTTTCACAAATTACAAATGTGACAAAATAAATAAATATGCAACTATTCATAATTATGCAACACAAACAGCTGATTGACCATGAAGAGAGAAGCGCGGCATCTGTGCCTTGTTCCATTATGTATTAGCCGTATTTTTCAAATGGAATAAAATAGGACGAACTGGAAGAAAGTCATTTTTCTTTTGGAAGAGGAAAAATCTTCTTCCAGTTTGGTTAACAAAAATGGATTTATAAAATTCTTGGTTCCATTTCTTTGATAGGTTAGTTTTCATTTTTCCATTGTTTATCTTTAAAAGTACCGAAACGCATTTTTCTTTCAAGATAAGCTTGGATGAAAATGGAAATATTTGGAAATACCGAACCTGGAAAAAAAATATCAAAAAGAAAAACACGGCTATCGTTAGATAATAGGGAATAATTAATATTACAAGTCTAGTGAGTAATAAATTTCAATTCCAATATAATTTTTCTACAAATTCTACAGTTGTAGGAACTTGAGCTCACGAGTTGTACATTCACTAATAGTACTGTGAACTGTGAATCTCAAACACATTCTCTTAACGAATTATAAATGGCATATCAAGCTTCAGGACATCGAAACTAGGTACTCATTCAATAATTAAATTAAAACCCAATTGATGGGTTTTAATACTTTTAATTGAAAAAAAAAATAATAATAAACCCAGCCCTTTTTTTGCGGCCTCTTTTCCCCTCTTTGACCACACTGTGACCCTCTAAGCTTCAAAGATCACGAAATACCCATCTAGATTGATTGGTAGAAAATTCATCATAGTTTTACAAATCCATATGTATAAACAAACAATACTCCATCTCATATTGTGACAGAATTTTTATTGAAAACAGTTCAACACAATACTATATGTATAGTAAAATAAAAGAATAAAAGGTTTAGACTTTAAATTAATCACAATAACTGAACTTGTAAATGGTCGATTTCACATTGTTAAAACAAATTCAAAAATTTCCGCCATGTTTTTCATTATTTTAGTTAAGAGTGTACAACTCGTGAGGTCATGTTCCTAGAATTGTAGATATTTTATATTGGAACAGCGATTTACAAATCCAAAGTTTTCTAATATTATTCCATAATATCTTACAATTCCATATAATATAAATGGAACAGGCTACAGATAATTCTGTGAGCGTTAATGCGTGTTTTATCTAAAAGATGTAAATGCATTGAAAATAAAATAGGTATTGATCTGTCTGATTGACCGATCTATGAGATTGGTGAATATTATAAAATTATTAATTAAAAGAAACAGAGTACCCTGATGAAAATTAAAATGAGTTATGAACTTTTGATTCGACAAGAATTTTTACATAACTTCAAAAATGAACAAAGAGTAGAAATCGTGAGATTTTCTTTATCATTATCAGTAAATAAACAAAATAAGGTAGAATTCGTGAAAAGATGTTTTCAACATTTCACATTTCCAGTTTTCCCAAAATCCAATTTTCATTACACATTAAATTACGTTCAAATTTTAGACCTAAATTTGAAACCTATTTCTTTCGTAGATTCAGATCTAATAAAATTTAATAAGCACCACCAATTCTTTCTCACAAGAATGGCGGACCGGGATTGGGAAACTGTTACAATTCTCAGGAAGAAACCACAGAAAGCATCTGCTTACAAAAGTGAACAGGTAACCTAGCCATAGTACAATTGAATTTCCAAAATCTTTTTCTAATCTAAGTATTTGAATACTTCTATTGATGTCCGAATTTATGAAATGGACTACGAAAACATTATTTGAATTTAAAATGACAGAATTTCGAAACAGAACATGAAATCACCATTTTGCATCGTTATGGTCTCCAGCCAACTTTGAAAGTTGTCTTGTCCTGAACCACTCATATCTATGTGTGATCAACCATTGTGAGAGCATTGGGTTTTTCCAGTGTTGCCAGACGTACTATTATAATAGTATTTGTACTATTATCAGACCCCAAATACTATGTACTATCGTAACATGGCAATCGTACGCAAAAATACTATTATTTTGGTATTTCAAAATTTTCAATGAATTTTTATTTCGGTGATAAAATTTACCCTGGAACTTTCTCTAATCGGGTGTTTAAATAATTTTATCACACTAAAAAATACAGGCATTGTAAATTACATTGTAAATAACCAGTACTGTGAGTGCTGTGCTATCAGCCTCTGAGGGAGTAAAGGTTGCTGGAAACTGCACCAAATTCAATGCAAATAATTCACCAGAATTATTGAAAAGGATGAAGTCTTCATCACTATACCCCTCTACTACCATCACATCATCATCTGCTGAAAGTGACACAATCGCAGGCCTATATGTTTTGGAGGAAGAGGAGGAAGAAGAAGTTATCTTTGGTGATCTTTAATTAATTACCTGAAAATACCAAACTTTTATAATATATTATTATGGTAATGGTAATGAGTAGTTTTCTCTGTGTCATTATGTAACAATTTTTAGTTGATAGCACAAATATTGTGAAAATATTTGTTTCCTAACATCATCCCATATACGCCCCACAATGTGGAGGTATGGGATTGTTGAGTTTTGTTCAATTATTGTAGGGTTTTTCTTATTTTTTCTATTCAAATATGGCCAAAATATAAATTTTGGGAAGTAAGAGGTATGTCTTGTTTAGTTTTGTTAAATTATTTATTTATGGTTTTTCTTAATTTTTCTAGTCACGGCCAAAATTTAATTTTTAATAAATTTATGTTGTAAAATAAGAAGTATGGCTTGTTTAGTTTTGTTTAATTATTTATTTATGATTTTTCTTAGTTTTTCTAGTCACATATACCTATGACTAAAATATAACTTTTAATAAATTTATGTTGGAAAGTAAGAGAGAGGTGTATGGTTTCTTTAGTTTTGTTTAATTATTGTATGATTTTTCTTAATTCTTTTAGTCAAATACATGCCCAAAATATTATTACTTCTAAGAATGTTGAAAAACAAGAACTAAAAGTTTTTTCTTTTTCAGATTATTTTACTGCTTATGCCAAATAAAGTTTAAGTGGTTTTTTGTATTATGCTGAAGCCTTTTTTGAGGGTATCACATTACTAGTGAATCATTGCTTGTCAAAATCTTAATTTTTTTCTGTACGAGGGTGATACTGGAGGCTGCCCCACTTTAAAGCAGCTATTAACTGTCATCACAAGGCTGAGTGAACCCCAACTACTTGGCAGATTCTATGCCACTGCCGGGAATCGAACCCTGGACCTCCAGTGTGATACCCACTTGGTCATGGAGGCTTACCTACTTATAATATAATAAAAACAACAAATATGCCCATATGCCCACTATTAATGGTATAAGTATGATGCGATACATTATTGAAATACGATATAAGTATTATATCATACCCCTTCCCCTCCCAAAAGTTCCCAAACAATTTCTGAGCGTACTATCCTACTTGAGCAAAATACTATTATTTTTTGAAATAGTACTATTATGACCCAAACAAAATCTGGCAACATTGGGTTTTTCTTTAAATGCCATTAGACCCTTGGAAAACTGCAAGCTAGCCTGTCTTGTTTGGGTTGGTTAGTCCATTAGCAAGACACTGGTCTTTCTAGTGGTCTTTGAATTGAAACAGATGTTTACATAAGCATTTGTTACTTCTTTAAATTATTTCTTAGAAACCTTCTAGTGAATCTTGTCATGGCTTGTATCATTAGTTATTACACTAATAAACATTCTTATTGTTTTACAGGCAGTCAATCAAGCCAGAAGACAAGGAGTTCCAGTTGATACTCAGCAAAAATGTGAGTATGATGATTTTTAAAATAAATTATTACTTCACACTTCAGTCTGGCTAGAACCTGTAATTAGTCAACAGAATAACCAGAAGGTAGTAGACTTCATTTTCAAAGTAGGGTGTTAAGTATTTATATCTTGTTAAGTATTTATAAGAAGTATTTTATCAAGGCAACTAAAAAGAAGAAAATGCCAGATACTAAGAAACTTTGTAAACCATCCATTTATAGTATCAGGTACAACTTACTTAGCTATGTTGAACTTTTCATTTTGCAGGTGATAAATTAGGCATGCTTACTTTAACACATTGCGTACCAACGCCAATATTGTGATATTTCCCCCGGGCCCGGGTCTATTTCAATGGTATTTGATATACTTATTTAATTTTAATTGATACGTTATTTTTCTTAAGCCACAACGGCTTCCCGCACTCGTTCCCTTGAGTCTTGTTTCTCCTAAAGAAGGTGTTGATCTTTTGTTTATTTTTTTTCCCATGTTCATTAATATCTAGTAATTATGTTAAACCATTCCAATACTGATATGTCCTGGCCTAACTCACAATAATTAATATACATAGAAATGAAAATGCATTATTAGTTTATTTACAGAAAAGAGGAAACTTTATTGAACAGAACTCAATCGTGGTGAAAATTTAGACTGAGAGGAAAACGGAAAATGTAGGTTTTCATAGCCGCGATGTTTTGGCCAGAATTTATGGAACTCATATATATCAATTTTCCCCCCCGTAATGTGTGAGCCGCATTTGGTCCACATGTCGTCGCCAAACTCTGCCGTCGTCCAACAGCACCCAGTAGTGAACAGCACCCTCCCGCCTTTGAACATTCCCAAACTTCCATTTACATTCACGAGTATAATTTCGCACTTGAACACGGTCACCTTCTTCGAATCTCCGTGCTATCTCTTGAGGTTTGTCTTGAGTGATAACAGGAACTTTGGGTCTCATGATATTATCCAATCTCGTTCTCACATCCCTCCCCAACATCAACATGTAGGGACTCATCCCCTCCGTATTAGGGACCTTCCTAAGTTGCATGAGAAGTCTTCCTAACTTTAAATTTACATCACCTGGTTCATCTTTCATACAGTGAAGGTGCTTCTTGATTGTCTGTACATTTCTTTCGGCACTGCCGTTAGAGGAAGGGTGGAAAGCGGCAGATAATTTGTGTATAATTCCATTACTTTCGAGGAAGTTTTTGAAGATGTGAGATGTGAACTGGGGCCCGTTGTCCGATACTAGGACTGAACAAATACCAAACTGAGAGAATAATTTGCGAAGTTCTTTTATACAAAAATCAGTATTAGTTGTCTTGTTAGGTATAACTTCTATCCATTTAGTAAAAACGTCCACAATGATAAAATAATAAAGTCCATCTTCAGGTCCTGCGAAATCTATGTGCACCCGCTGCCACGGAGCCTGGGCGGGTTCCCACGGGTGACATTGTACCTTCGGCGGATTATTCTGTTTTTCACAACAGTACTTGCATTTACGTACCATTTCCTCAATATCTTTGTCAATATTTTGCCAGTAGCAATAACACCGGGCTAGCGCTTTCATTTTAACCATACCCAAGTGTCCCGTATGCAGTTCATTTAAAATTTGAAGTTTTAATTTTTCTGTAATTACAACTCTTGTGCCTTTTATTAGACAACCATCTTGTAATGAAATTTCTGAATTCTCGTACCCTAGAGATTTCAAGCATTTACCTGTTTCAAGTGCATTTAGTATAGGACTCAATTTAGGATCTAGTTTTGTTTCTTGTTGTATAATATAGTGTGTCACACTGTTTATTGTACTTATCTGATTTCTTTGAAACTTATGACTGTCATCAGGCAAATCCTTTGGTGTTTCGTGAGGGAATCGAGACAGATAATCAGCATTACCATGTTCATGCGTACTCCTGTATTCTATACTATAATCAAATCCAGATAAATAAAGTGCATAATGCACCATACGTGTGGCTGAAAGTGGAGGTAAAGCTTTTTGGGGATTAAATATTTGTGTCAATGGTTTATTATCAGTTATGAGCACAAATTTTCTGCCATACACATATTGAAAGAATTTTTTTATTCCCCAATAAATAGCTGTTGCCTCCTTGTCTATCTGGCTGTAATTTCTTTCTGCATGTGTAAGTGATCTCGATGCAAATGCTATCGGTCTCTCACTGCCATCAGGATACTTGTGTGAGAGTACCGCTCCAAACCCTACTGGGGATGCATGTGTTGCCAGCGTAATGGTCAAATTAGGATTATAATGTACCAATAAATTGTCATTACATAATTCAGATTTAACTCGTCTGAAACTTTGCTCACACTCATTGGTCCATGTGAATTTCTTTCCTTTGCGAAGTAAAGAGTTAAGTGGGTGTAAAAGTGATGCTAGATTCTGGATAAACTTGTTGTAGTAATTAGCCATGCCTAGAAAAGTTCTCAACTCGGAAACATTTTCTGGTCTTCTTGTATTATTTATAGCATTTACCTTATCTTCCACTTTATGTAACCCGTACTCATCTATCCCCCAAAAACACCACTTCGTGGTTAAAAAGAGAAGAACGCCTCACTCAAAGAATGATTATAATTAGCTAAAAATAAATGATATCAAATTGAGAACACCTTACCACCTCTCTTTCTATATCTCTGCACTCCTCTCTGAATTTATTCCTCTTATGTTTATCTTTCTTTATCCTTTCTAGGGGTCATTCCAAACTTGATTTCTCTTTAAATTTACTTGTTGCACGGCAATAAAAAATGGCGGTCGGAGTATGATTTTTCTGAACTTATTTGATTTGAATCGAGAAAATTACACCGCGACCGCCTTTTTTATTGCTGTGCAACAAGTAAATTTAAAGAGAAATCAAGTTTGGAATGACCCCTAGAAAGGATAAAGAAAGATAAACATAAGAGGAATAAATTCAGAGAGGAGTGCAGAGATATAGAAAGAGAGGTGGTAAGGTGTTCTCAATTTGATATCATTTATTTTTAGCTAATTATAATCATTCTTTGAGTGAGGCGTTCTTCTCTTTTTAACCACGAAGTGGTGTTTTTGGGGGGATATCAGTTCTTTTTGTACGAAAATATAGGTTCATACCATACACTACTGAAACATTATGAATAACAAAAGTAAATAAGCTGGGAAAATGTGAATGTACCAAGTTTTCTTTTTTTTAAGATATAGTTTTAGCAGTACGTATTTAATTTTTCTAAGGTCAATATGTATTTGGATCTTAGATTTGGCCCCCTGAGTCCCCAAAGTGAGTAAATAATATATAAATTTGCAATGCAATACCTTTTGATTCTACACTCAACATGATTAGGTTTATCTTTCAATGCTAAATAGACCTTGGATCCTCCTATGAGGGACACTAAAACACCTGGATTTACAAATGCCAAAGAAATTAATTTGTAACCTTATCAAGGTGAGGTAATGAGTTCTCTCCCGTTGACCTTTTCTTACCCGAATTTTCTCCGGCTTGTTGCAAAGGTCACCACAAGTATCTCTCCCGGAAATAAGACCATGCTTTTTTACATTAGGTATTTAAGAAAATGAAAAATATAAAATTATCATTTTTATATAAGAATCGGCCTTTTATAAGGAAATCTTTTAAATCTCTAACTAATGAAAGGCAATGCCTTCAGTGTACAGTAGAGTTAGGTAAAATACATAGAAGACCTCAGGAATATAGTACAGGAATATAATACATAGAAGGCAATGCCTCGGGTTTATAGTAGGGTTAGGTAAATATATAGGCCATGCCTTGGGTTTATCATAGGGTTAGGAAAAATACATAGAAGGCCATGCCTCAGGTCTATATCAATGATTCCTAGGTGTTTCGATTATAATTTTTATGCTAGGCCTAAGCTATGTAGGTATAAAATCAGGTAAAAATCCAAGCGACGCGACGGGAGACAATTTGGTGTTGATAAAACCATGAGCGGGAGAGAACTCGGTGGTGACGTCCCTTATCAATACCTCACGAGGTATGAGTGCACCCGGACATAATGGACAGAGAAAAAAAACTTCCCTGAAGGGGATCGAACCCAAGTCATCATGCGTGCAAGCCTAGTATGCTACCGGTGCTACCCACTTGGCCAAAGTCACTACTTTGTCACAACTTTTAGTGAGTAGCATCGACATTATGAGAGCTAATTCATCATATTTTATCTCCATCCAACCATGATTGTCCAAAATCAATCTCGTAATGCCGCCACAGGTCATTGTCCAATTCTGCAACTACTAAAATTTTCCTCGCGAGGGTAATGGGGTCGTCATGAAGATCAAATAAAAAGATCGGAAAAACAAAACAACGTTAAGCCCAAATTGAAAATATAGAGCTAAAAAATTTCGTCCCCGCCAGGATTCGAACCCATGCTGACTGGGTGGCAGGTCGAGCATGCTACCAATAGACAAAGTTGTCTTCTAAAGAAACGGACGGAAAATAAACTAAGTTAATACTTGGAAACTTAAACATTAAAATTTTGCAGTGAGAGAGCGAGGTCATCTCGAAAAATACATACTGGCCAAGATCTGACCACTAAGCTAAGGATTCGAAGGTACCTACCCGCCAAAGAAAATGAAAAGGCCACCAGGTGCCACCCAGTGGACCGGATGAAGGAATAAAATCAATAAATTTGGTATCTACTCATCAAGATCTTTCATTTGATACCACTTAAGATTAGTATTATCCTTCAATTCCCGATTTGGGCTCCCAAAACCCGAGGCCGCCCAAATGGGCCGCCCGCTTATAATTTAGAATTTTTTTTTGGTCCGGGCTCATCTCCATTATATCTTGATCACTTTAGACACCTCACTTAATCTTCAGTGCCAAGTTAAAGACACGAAGTCGGGTCTCAAAGGATCCGTATGAAAAAAAAAACAGAAAAAAAAAAAAAAAAAAAAAATTATGAATCTTTTCATGTCTTTCACGATTGTTCGTGGGTCTCGAAAATAGGGTTTCCGGTGGCCTAGAAAGTCAAACAAAGTGTCAAATCAACTTACTTTTCAACGTAGAGCCCATTTCTGCAATAAAAATCGCGATTTTTGAAATTCATGTTGCACTTTTCGCTGGCTGAAAGTACATGAAATGCATGGGAACTATATTTTCCGTAACCTTACACTCTGCCGGGCTGTCTCTTTCTTTGTATAGGCGTTCTTCACACCTCGGCCGAGGTGTTTGATTTTATGTCCCAAATAATTTATACTCTTTTGAAAAAATTTGCATTTATCTCTATTTAGTGTTAAATTTTGTGATCTTATTATATCAAGGACCAATTTTAATCTTTCAAGCAATTCATTTTGAGTGGCACCCTGTATGATAATATCGTCAAAGAAACATTGTACTCCCGGTAATCCTTGCAGTACTTTATCCATGTATTGCTGCCAGAGTGCCGGTGCAACCTTCACTCCAAACATCAACCGGTTCACCCTGTAGATACCTTTGTGTGTGCTCAAACTCTGCAGGATTGCACTCTCTTCATCCATCTCATAATGTAGGTACGCCTTGCTTAAGTCCAAGGTACAGAAAAACTTACCACCATTCATCTGAGCGAATATATCATCAATCCTGGGAATGGGATAATTTACATCCTGTATACGTTGATTAAGCGTTACCTTATAGTCCGCGCAGATCCTGACGTCACCATTCGGCTTATCCCTTGGGACGATCGGCGTACCCCACTCCGAGTGTTCAACTTTGGTGATAATTCCTTGACGTTCTAGGCGGTCCAGCTCTTTCTCGACTTTCTCCTTCTTAGAATAAGGTATTGGTCGAGGCTTAAAGAAAATAGGTTGTGCATCAGGTTTCAATTTCAAACAAGCTTTTTCAGTAGGTATTTTCCCAATATTATCAGTGAATACATCCTCGTATTTCTTTAAAATTTCTCCTAAATGCATATTTTCTTCTGATTTAAGTAATTTAATTTCGGCCCAGTCAATATTTATTTCCCGTATCCAATCTCTTCCTAGTATAGGATCAACATTCTGATTGATAATGAATAATTTACCAGAAAATGGCTTTTCTTTGTATTTCCCATTTACAAAACATACACCTTTGGGTTGAATTATTTCCCCTGTATATGTTTTCATTCGAACATTTGTACTAAAAATTCTATTTTCAATGTTCAGTGCCTAGTAATCGCAATATGAAATAGAGGACAGTGCCGCCCCTGTATCAATCTCCATACTAATTGGTTTATCTTCTATTTTAATATTTACCATGAATTTATCTGACTTGGCGCTCTGCAGCACGTTCATCTCGAAATCTTCGTTATCACTTGAAGACGTGTTGTCATCTACCTGATGCTGCGGCGTCTTGTAGCTCTTGTTGTTTTTAGCAGCTCCTCGGTCCTGTGACATGCAAAAACTTGGCTATGTGTCCCAGCTTGCTACACTTTCGGCAGAATTCATTTCGAAAGCGACACACGTTAGCTCTGTGACTTGCCTCCCCGCAGCGGTAGCATTTACCTGCTAATGAAGAGAGAGGATTATTTTTTGCTTAGTAAAAGTGTTAGGTGGTCGAGACTTGTTATTGTAATTTATGTTGGCTGATTTATCGTTTACTTGGTGTGTAGGTTGTATATAGTAATTATCTCTGGATGTAGGTATTGTGCTTATTAACTTGTTTTCTGTTTTTGAAAACTCTATTGTTACAGCTTTGTTGATAAATTCCTGGAATGTAGCATTATTCTTTTCCTGTAATAACTGTATGCGAACATCTTGGTCCTGAATACCTCGTATGAACTGCAAGGTAAGAAATGCATTAGCAGTGCAGTGATTGCAGTTCTGACAGTTGAACTCGCAATGTTGAGACAGCTTCTTAAGCTCTGTAGCGTATTCTAAAATGGATTCATCAGGCTGCTGTGTACGAGATATGAACTTGCTTTGTAATGCCCAAATACTGGGTCTAGGTTCATAATAATCCCGCAACATTGCTACAAGTGTATCGTAACTTTTAGTCATAGGTTCTTCAGGTGTACACATATTATACAACTTTTCGTGCATCTGAGGAGTAATTGCATGCAACAAAGTGTATATTTTGATTTTATTATTAGTATTTCCTTTCAATAGCATAAACGTTTCGAGACGTTTGATAAAATTTGTAAAAGTTTCATCTTGTTGATATCCAACAAAAGTCAAATTAGAAGTGGTGTTTTGACTGACAGGACTAATTGTTATGTCATTTGAATGGCTAGTATGTGTACTTGTTGTTATTCTACTTTTGAAATCTAGTATTGAAACTTTTATACCTGTAATGGTCTCGTACATGCTAAACCTGTAGTCTTCGTGCAAAGTCCTCTCATCTTCTTTTGAAACCAGCGTGTCCATCTCGTCCTGTATCTTCTCGTATCTTCCCTTGTACTCCTCCACATTCCGCTCGTAAATCACCAATTCATGTAGCGTAGTATTTTCTGTAATCTTGTCCTTTGTTTTTGACAGCAACGCCTTCACTGAAGCTCTCTTTATCTTCAGCTGCTCCATTTCACTTATATACACTTTACACTTTCACCTTCGTCGCCAATTTGATATGTCCTGGCCTAACTCACAATAATTAATATACATAGAAATGAAAATGCATTATTAGTTTATTTACAGAAAAGAGGAAACTTTATTGAACAGAACTCAATCGTGGTGAAAATTTAGACTGAGAGGAAAACGGAAAATGTAGGTTTTCATAGCCGCGATGTTTTGGCCAGAATTTATGGAACTCATATATATCAAATACAAAATACAAATAATGATGAAAAAAATGTAAAAAAAAATGCTTTTTTTTTGTTCACTGTTTCCTTCATTTTTGACATATCAAAGGACCAAGCATACTTAAAAATTCGTCAGAGACCGCACTATCTGATCCCATTTATAAAAACGCAGTAGGGTGTATCGTGAAAGCATGACAGTGGTAGTATTGAACATATACCTGTCATGCTCTAGAGTCTAGAGCATCACATTGACTTTATGACAATATCACTGTCATGCGCTAGCACATGACATGGTACGCAATGTGTTTAAATATAACAATAAAATTTGTAATTATCAAAAAGCTCATAATAAGTACTTACTTTTATTTGTCAGCTCATTGTTTACCTTCTCATAATTTCAGTTGGAGCTGGTACAAATAAGCAACCTGGTACCACCAAAAATACTGCTAAGCTTGATCGTGAGACAGAAGAATTGAAACATGATAAAGTACCTCTTGATCTTGGTAAACTTCTTATGCAAGGACGTCAAAGTAAAGGATGGAGTCAGAAAGATCTAGCCACTGTAAGTACATTCAAGATTTTTTATTTTAAATTAGTTAATATTAAAATTTAATGTACCTATTCATAATGATTCAGGTAATGCCTAAAACTGAATTTGTATATGTCCACAAAATTTTGTTGTAATTTGTTCAGTAGTTTCTGAGATTTGTGCGTTGCAAGGAATACATCCAGAAATATGAAAAAAATTGGAATAAAGGCAATTATTTTAATAACAAATACCAACTCAACACTTCTGGATATCTAATATTATATATTATTGGAAGTAAGCAAATACATCCTAAAACTTTTTGACCTTTCTGTACTGAGGGGATGCTTTTGATCAAAGGTGTCTAAAAGTGGCTGCTGTTAAAATATAATTCTTTAAGATGGGTAAATATATTGTTTATTTTTCAACTTAAATTTTTATTTCAGAAAATTAATGAGAAGCCACAGATTGTGAATGACTATGAGGCAGGTAGAGGTATTCCTAACCAAGCAATCATTGGAAAAATGGAGAGAGCTTTAGGTGAGTTGTCTTCAATTAACATTATATTTTTGAAAGGAGAACAAATTAATATAATATATTTTATATATCAATGTGTCTCAAAAGTCCATGGCTCTTTTGTTTAAAATAAAGTGCAGTCAACTCATTTCAAGTAAATTTTATTTAATTTTCATAACCATACATGGTTTCTACACTTGAGAGCAGCAAAAGCGAATCAAACTTTTTCCTCCACCAAATATGCGATATCTTCGAAATTACTATTTCTATCGAGTCGTATGATATCTCAAAATGTTGTAAATTTTGTTTTCTACAATTTTT
>CM044959.1:35147507-35273347 GCA_024516035.1 Bactericera cockerelli
GACTGTGATGATTGTTCTGTACTTAACTGTTTATGTAAAAACTCGTCTATAGGCTCTGCAAAAAGGAAAATTATTGGAGATACCGGGGATCGAACCCGGGGCCTCATACATGCAAAGCATGCGCTCTACCACTGAGCTATATCCCCAGATGGTGTTGAGTGAGGAGTTATCATTACTTATTGGAAAAGAGTACAATATTATCACGTAGGTACTTACAGTAAGGTAAGTAGGTTTGTCAGTTACTATACACGCCATGTAGCTAGGTATATTACTGTCTGTGTAATCTGTAGGTACTCTAATGTCTACGAATATGTATGTACATAAAATTGTGGTAGTCTTTTCATTGTTTGTAAAAGTAAAAAGATGACGATTTACAATTTTATTTTAAAATAAACTGATGTGACACCACACGACTTTCCCCATCACTCAAAATAAGTCAAATTGCGCAACTGGTGACTCAACGGTAACAGCTAAAAATCAATGTCAAATTCGTAATCAGAACTTCAAAATCATTGAATTTCATATGTCACAACCCCCATCTAAGATCAAGATATCAAAAATATTATGATCGGAGTAGACCCCTATTATTTTTTTTATTCTAAGAAATTGTTGCTCTCTACCTTTTTTGTATCTTTAAACAACCGAAAGAAATTTTCAACGAATACAACAATTTCCTTATTATAGGATAAGGAAAGTAAAAAGCATTGCCGCTGGCTACAGCTACCATCATCCATAGCACTTATTGAATTTAGCACAACAATTGCGATGTCTTCAGGTGCACTGAACCAAAGGCAAAAAAAAAACCGTTATTTAGGCATTTAGTTGGCTTCGCCAATCACCGGTCATCACATCTTGGAAAAGGACATTAATTCCTTATCCTTGATTTAGTCTTATCTTGGATTTTGACCCTTGGTTCTTATCCTAGAATTTGACCTGCTAAGGAGCAGCGAGTACCGCCAAGTGTCCATTACTTTGGCAATCCGTTAATTTTCATCTTGTCTAGTCATGGACTGCATGGCTAGACTGGGAATATACCATATTTTCTGCAAGGAGCATGTTCTAACCTGTAATGTGTCCTGTAAGACATAAAGAAGGTAACGACCTTTCACTCTCGCGTTCTTCTTGACGTCTTTCCTAAGCATCGCCAAGAATACTAGCGAAATCTTCCCCTGTATTTTTCTTATATTGATATTACAATATAAGTTTTTCTTCCATTCTCCCACTCCGTTTCTCCCTATGGGTTTATCATCCTCTCTTTCTCCTCCGTTGCGTCTTCCTTCTCACTTTCTCACAATATTTTGTTGGAAAAATTCCAAAATATTCAAAATAACATGACTATACACCTCCAGCGCTAAGTAGAGATGAAGCAGGAGGAAGAGAATAGGGAGGAAGAGGCGGGAGCTGGATAAGTAGGGACGTATATATTTGTAGGGCGGGCGCCTTAATACCTACTCTTTACATACTTAGTACATACTTGAGGAAAAATATAACTTCCCTCCCTTCCAGAGAAAAGTATTGGGGAGGGCTGAATTTCGTTTCCATCGCATCACTTATCTCGAGAAGCAGGAGAGTGATACTTAGAGGGAGAAAGGAGTCTCAAATAGAGACAGAAAGTAGAACACACAGTGACAAGTCGTGGGTGAGGAGTTTTCTCAACGTTCTGAGTCCCTTTGCATAGGGTGACAATGTCGCGTTTCCAATTCTAGTGCGGCGCGGCGACTTGCGAGACAGAGGTGACTGATTGTGTGAAAAGATAAGCGACTTTTCAATGTATTTTAATAGTTATCATATTTGTGTTAATCAACACAAGACTCTACACAATTATCATATTTGTGTAGAGTCTAGGCAGTGTGAAAAGGCTCGTTTAGAGTAAAGAACTAATTGATTTTATTATCTACCGATATCTAATATTAGATCTGATATCGGCAGAAGTGTCGTCTTCTTTTTTATATAGGTAGAGAGGTATATAAAATAAATAAATAAAATATTTTTTCCTATTGCAAAAAAAATCATAAAATTTCAGGTATGAAATTTTTTGATATGTCACAACCCTATGAGCAACTTTGATTTTGTGTCTGTGTGTCTGTTATTCGCAACCCTTGCATATTATCTTTTATACTTTATGCTCACCATGTATATAAAATCTGGTAATGTAACTAAACCTAAAAATTATTTATCTAGTAGAAAACTTGGTAAAAGCAATTTACTTGTGAAATTTATTTAGGTTGGTTTCTGTGGCAGTCATTCATTCTGTTTTTAATTAGTAAGAAAGAGAAGGAGTATTTCCTGAGTGTCTAGGTTTACTTTAATAGTTTTCTGTGGCAAAGAAAATGCACCAGATGTTGTTTTATCAATGAAATTAGTCTTCAAGTTTGAATAAATTACTTGCAATCTAGAACAGAAATATCTTTTGTTCGGAATAATCATTTTAGTTAGCGTTTTTTCTTCCTCATTACCTAATCAGTTTTTAAATATACGTAATGATGATAAGTTAAGTAGTTGATCATTTAAACGAGTGGTCAAACTGAGCCAAGGAAACCCTGTCTCTTAAAAAGAGATTATACAAAATCAGCCCTAAAATCTACAAAAAGAGAAATTTTAGGTGTATTCGAACAAATTTAGCCAGTTGTAAATTTAATAATTCGTATAGCTATGGTGTCAGTAGTCGAAATGTGTTTATCATGCAACCACTTTTAGGTCTAACCAGCGTACTAGACTTATAGGGGGCGAAACAATATCGTTACAAAATTTCCAGTGCGCTAGTGATTTACTAGTCCCAGAACTAAGACAACCATTATTTAAAATTTTCGTTTTAGACGCAAAGAGAGATTTTCTTCAGTACTTTTGTATTTTGCAGCATCAGGTAAGAAACCGATACACCATTCAAGCTCTTCCCGACAATGTGTCAGAACTTGGTGCTGCCTTTCTGGAAAATTTTCAACCAGATGCTTCAATGGCAGAGCGACAACCAGGCTTCTATGCAGGAGCCTCTAGAGAAGCCGAGGCCGGGAGGCCAAAGCTTGCGTAAGCGAAACCGCCTGGGAGGTATGCTGCGTTGGAAACTGCCCGAGTCTCCCCAGACAGCTCAGGAATATATTGACGCCAAGCTGCATCGGCTCGCCATCAAGTCCAAAGGGATCAAGAAGAAGAAGGACAAGCAGATCCTGCCGCAGGGTCTGGACAGGTTTGACCCCATGTTCTACCACCCCAGGCGGCTGTCCACTGTCCAGTTTGTGGAGAGGGAGGGCTGGGAGCTCAGGAAGCACAGGATAAAAGAATGACACCTTGTGTGCATTCTCAAATTGTTTTGATAATTACAAATTTGAATGAATTCCAAAGGTTTAGTCTGACAGTAAAATTGGCCTTGCATATAAAATTATGGTGAAACAAAGAGCCGCTCAATGAAATAAATATTACTTGATGGCAAAATTCGGAAAAGTGTTATTTTGTCTTTGTAAATAAATGAGCTGGTAGCATTTTTTCCCCCCAAATTGTCAATATTTCAACACCTCACAATATCATCATAATTCAAGCAGAATGTATAATAATAGGAGGGTATAATAATGGGTAGACATATACCCACAACTAAGTAGGTATATTTTAAAAGAAAAAAATATTAAAACTTTTTTATTGTTCCAGGAAACTGGGTCGGGTCGTAAGTGTTGCAAAGGCTCAAACCTTGGGATATGTCACTGGAAATTGTAAACGTCAGCGATAATATTCTGCCTGATTTATAGATAAATATTCACAGAGATTCATAGCTGATAGCTAGATGGTGAGAGGTGCTCATCAGTCGCAACCTTTTCCAGGTGTTCCCATTGTGAAGGATACAAATGGGACAGACGCATCTGTGAGAGCAGGGAATGGGAGAGAGAGGGCTGGGGATTTTCACGTAGAAAGCAGGATTTATCTTCGAGAAAAACCCCAGTGCCTGATTTTAAGGTGTTCAAAGTCTTCCTTGTTACCGCTCTATATAATGTAAAGTTTTCTTTTGCAATACCGCCTCTATTTTATTCAAGTCTGAATATTGTGTATTGTTTTGAATGAAGCAGAGGAACTCGTGAATCCCAATTTGGCCTATGAGTTATTTCGAAACCTAGGTATCTTATTTTACATATCCAAAATAACGCTGGGTTTTTTTTTATCACATAAACTAGTACACTATTAAAGTTATTATTTTTTTTTAATTCTCACCTTGTATCTTCATTTTTTTTTATTTTATACGAGTAGGTACATAAATATTGGTAGGTAGTTGAAATACGAGTATGTTTAACTTGATTTACAAAGTTTGCTTTAGATCTGAGAATAACTTTTTAAAGATAAAAATTAATAAAATGGATAAAGAAGAGTAAGAATGAAGAAGCTGCGTTCCATGAACCACGCCACTGTCATAAGTATTCCCACATCCTCGCATGCATTGTTCTAAAAAACCCAGGATACATATTTACAATACAGATGAGCCGACACAAAATCGATGTCATTAGATCTCACAGCGGCAGCAGTGCTGATGAATTAGAGACACCCCGTCTTTCGTCAGCTATGCCACAGCAACTTATAAAGTAGTAGAAAGCGGAGAAACTTGAGGGAAATTTTCTTTCATGAGATAATGTGTGGGAGACAGGAAAACCGGGGGAAATGGGAACGGGGGGGAAAAAAAGCGAAAATGTGAAGATGGAGGAAATGGATACAGAGAGGAGAAAAGAGGACTGGGAGACAGACACACTAGCGCAAATGGGCACAGGGAGGAAAGAGGTTTCCTTCCCAGTTCACAAAAATTCGAAGCAAGTGCCTATTAGGTTTTGGCGGAAAAATATTTTTGTCTGACATGAGTTTTGAAAATTTGGGCATTTGACAAATGAGCATGCTTTTCATAATATCGTAAATAAACTCTCTACGGAGTTTCTAATTATCATTGAAGCAAGTAAATTTATAGGGAATTCATAGAAACCATTTTTATTTATTTTCTAGTAAATATGCCAACCTTTGAGGTCATAAATGTAATATTCAATATTTAATTAATTGAATTGTGATTTACAGTATTGTGTAATATTGATGAAAAAAGATTATTTTCTGCACCTCTTACAACTTTCATAGATTGAAGGAACAGCTCTATTACTAGTTTGATTTACACCCAGATAAAACATTTTCATGATAACATTGTTCCATATTTTCTCATGTAAAGTAAAATTTAAGAGGACGTTTTGTATTAGCTATTTATGAAACTCAATTAAAACACTGTAGTCTAAGAAGAATTTCCTTTTAAAAAAATACTTCTGGAGGAGGTTCTGGAGGAGGTAATACAATTCTATAGGAACAGGGTAGAAGTCTGTACAATAGGGGAACATGAATACTGTCTTCTTGGAAGTTGCAAAGTTGCTCTCGCCTTCCTACAAATGTTTACTTATAGTCTAGTACCGCAAGCGCAAAAATAGCGAAATAAATGCAAGTTTTGGTGTAGTTTTGATTTTTTGTACCATAGTGTATTTTGAGCTGCTAAACACGAATCTGAGGTTTGCCAACAAAAATTTTACCGGCAAATTTTTTTACAGGCAAAAAACAGGTAAAATGTTGGGCTATTTTTAGTTTTTCTGAAATATCTCCCAAGTGATTTAATTGACGCCAACACTGACTCTATACAAAGTTGTTCACAACTAAATTCCCTACATTTTATGTTCTACAAAAAAATTTGTGCGACTAACCTTTGAGCTTTGAGGGCGCCCTCAAAATGCAGGCAAAAAATCAAAAGTGGCCAAATTTGCGATTTTTTAAAATTTTACTTCAAAATAACGCTCCTGACAATATTTTTGGCAGTTAAAGACGTCATTGATGGCTTATAGGCTAAAGTTTCAGACTTTTTCAGCCTTTTAGAAGGACCTTTGCAGCCTTTTGGAGTGACATAGAGATCACAGTCTCCTGTGTCTATCTAGAACCCTGGTTTTAAAACAAAAAAGTTTTGCTGTACTTGTGATTTTTGGTAATATAGTGTATTTATAGCTGCAAAGTATGAATTTGACGTTTGCCAACAAAAAAAATTGCCGTCATTTTATAACAGGCAAAAACGGCCTGAATGGAGCTTTTTTCAGTTTTTAACAATATCTCCGAAACTAAGCTTTTCAAAGCAACGTTAGGTGAATACTAAGTTCAACATAACTGAATTTCCTACATATTATGTTCCAAATATTTGTGCAACCAACCTTTGAGCTTTGAGGGCGCCCTTAAAGCTTAGGCAAAAAGTCAGAAAAGCCAAAATTTGGACTTTTTGAAGTTTTACCTCGACATAACGTTCTTGGCAGTGTGAATGATATTATTTAGTTTAGACTCTAAAGGTCTAAACTTTAGAAGCTAAATTTTGTGACCTTTGCAGCTTTTTTGTAATACCTGGATCTAGGTCAGGATCACTTGCATCAATCTAGGACCCTTCCTTGTTTTTAAACAAAGAGTTTTGTTGTAGTTTTAATTTTTGGTACACTAGAGCAGCGGTCGGCAACCTGGGGTCCGCGGACCCCCGGGGGTCCGCGAGAGCTAAATTGGGGGTCCGCGAAGCCATTTCAGGATTAAGAAAAAATAATAAAAATAGCTCATGAACTCGAATCATAAATAGTCCGAAGTATCCTACTTCCCCTTAACTCTCTATGTCTAGCATCCACATGCAAGTCCAAACCGAGTTTTCTCTTGTTTCTCCCGAGTCTCGGGAATCCCAATAATCCTAATTCATAGTGAATGTTTATTAAGTTTAGTTTTCCGTGATTTGTGCGTTAGGTAGGTGGTAGTTCAGTGATTGATTTTCTTAAATTTGAGTTATGTGTTTTTAGCTTATTAGGTACTCAGTACCTACCTACTTCCGTCCAATTTTAATATCATATTAAAAAGTGTTTTTTAGTAGTCACTGTGGCAGAGTGCAATGCCTAGCGCGCTAGGCATTGCACACATGGTGACCTGGGTTCGATTCCCAGCGGGGGAGGATTTTATCTGCTCTGTACTTGGATGTTCGGGGTCCACTCATACCTCGTGAGGGAAAATGAGTAGCTGCTTTGATGTAAAGCAGCGACCAGTGGCAGAATCATAGGCAATGATACAAGATATTGTAAATTAAAGTGATAAAGTCCTATGATTCTGCGCTACCCACTGAAATTGTGACATAATAACACAAAGAAAAAGTATTATTATTAAAAAGTGTTTTTTCTTTCTTTCAAAGTTCAGTAGGTACCTACATGCGTGGATATAGCCCTATTGTACTGGGGGGGCACAATCGCACAATATACCTAATTAGCGGGTTGCACCCGCCGCTTCGCAAGCCACCACACACACACCACCACCACCACCACACACATCACGCACCCACCACACACACACACCACGCCGTGGCGCCGTCACGACAAGTTTTGAGAGAAAAAATGTCATTTCGGTCGAAAAATGTTTGAACTTTTTTGTGTCACCCATCCATTTTTTGTCCTTACCCCGTTTAGCTGAACCATGGAGATATATTCCCTGATCCAAATGGACCTATAGGTAAAATTTCAGGTTTCTGGGACAATCTGTGTGGATTTGACAACTTTATTATTTAGTTATTTCTTATTGGTCTTAGAATTGGGAATTATTTTGGGTCCCGTGCAGTCCGTGCCCCCCTAACTCATTGAGATTTTTTTTACGGGATTAGTCTTAGAATTGGAAATTATTTTGGGGCCCGTGCCCCCCTAACTCATTGAGATTTTTTTTACGGGAATAGTCTTGGAATCGGTAATTATTTTGGGGCCCGTGCCCCCCTAACTCATTGAGATTTTTTTTACGGGATTAGTCTTAGAATTGGAAATTATTTTGGGGCCCGTGCCCCCCTAACTCATTGAGATTTTTTTACGGGAATAGTCTTGGAATCGGTAATTATTTTGGGGCCCGTGCCCCCCTAACTCATTGAGATTTTTTTACGGGAATAGTCTTAGAATCGGTAATTATTTTGGGGCCCATGCCCCCCTAACTCATTGAGATCTTTTTTTTTACGGGATTAGTCTTAGAATTGGGAATTATTTTGGGGCCCGTGCCCCCCTAGCTCATTAAGATCTTTTTTTTTACGGGATTAGTCTTAGAATTGGGAATTATTTTGGGGCCCGTGCCCCCCTAACTCATTGAGATCTTTTTTTTTAACGGGATTAGGTATAATGAAATTTGAGAAACACCGCTTA
This sequence comes from Bactericera cockerelli, assembly GCA_024516035.1. NCBI lineage: Eukaryota > Metazoa > Arthropoda > Insecta > Hemiptera > Triozidae > Bactericera > Bactericera cockerelli. The sequence continues at coordinate 35,155,685 of CM044959.1, forward strand.
CCGAAAAAATCCGGGGGGGCACTTGCCCCCCGTGCCCCCCCCCCCCGTGCCCCCCCCCCCCCCCGATATCCGCGCATGGGTACCTACTGAGCTTTGTAAAAAAGAAATAAAAAACTTAAAGTCGATATAGACAAAAAATTTACAGATGTGATTTATTAAATTGTTTTTTGAAGTGTTGGTTTTTCAGTTTAAAATATTAAACAATTAATATAAAATGTCGGAAAAAAAGCAGTTAAGTATCTTGCAATATTTTGGAAACAATTCACGTAAGCGTACTTCAGACTTGTCACAAGAACATTTGCCAGGAACATCCAGCACTAGCAATGTTGAAGAACAACCAACGAACCGTTGTGATAAAAAGAAAACCAAAACAGTGATAAAGCTAAGGAAATATGATCCAACATATTTGGACGTTGGATTCATTCAACAACCAGATACTGATGAAGATCCACGACCACTTTGTCTTGTATGTAATGAGGTATTATCCAACGAATCAATGAAACCTGCGAAGCTGAAAAGGCATCTTCACTCAAAACACTCTGATTTAGTAGGTAAGCCTATTGAATATTTTGAAAGGTTACAGAAAAGTTATTTGAATCAAAAAAAAATAATGACTAAATCTACTTCAGAAGATAAGGCTATTCTGACTGCTTCGTATCAAGTTGCGATTCTCATAGCAAAAAACAAGAAACCTTACACGATCGGTGAGGACTTGGTTAAGCCCTGTATGCTTGAAGCTGCAGAAGAAGTTTTGGGAGTGAAAGCTGCCCAGAAATTGAAAGAAATACCTATGTCTGCACGCACAATTAGTCGTAGGGTTGAAGAATTGTCAAAAGATTTAGAGTTACAAGTAGTTGATTTGGTTCAGAAATCAGATATTTACGCTATTCAAATAGATGAGAGTACCGATATAACAAACAAGGCAGTGCTCCTTTGTTATGTAAGATTTCAGCATGATATGAAGTTGAAAGAAGAACTTCTTTGTGTTCTTGAATTGCCTGGTAGAACAACAGCTTCTGAAATTTTCAATGCTCTCAACAATTATTTTGAAGCTCATGCTATTGATTGGAAAAAGTGCGTTGGAATATGCACGGATGGTGCTGCGTGTATGACTGGTCTCAGATCTGGTGTTGCAATTAGGATCAAGGAAATCGCAAATCCAGAATTTACTATCACTCACTGTATAATTCATCGTGAGCAACTTGCTTCAAAAAAACTGTGTCCAGAGTTAAATTCTGTTTTGTTGGATGTAATTAAAATTGTTAATGAGATACGACACAAGGCTCTCAATTCTCGTTTATTTGAAGCTCTGTGCGAGGAAATGGGTTCTCAGTACACCCATCTACTCCTGCATGCTGAGGTCCGGTGGCTCTCAAGGGGAAAAGTCTTGACGAGGTTATTCAATTTACGTCAAGAAATAACAGTTTTTTGCCAGCAACAAAATTTACAGTTTCTTCCACTTCTTACGGATCAGTGTTGGCTGGCAAAACTGGGGTATCTTGCAGATATTTTTTCTGCACTGAATGAGCTGACAAATTCTTTGCAAGGAGAGTCAATGGATGTCTTTGTGATTAGAAACAAAATTGAAGCATTTCAGAAAAAACTCTTACTGTGGGAATCACGAGTACAAGAGCAAGATTTGGACATGTTCCCAAATTTGGACCTGTGTTTTACTGAAAATGATGTTAGTAGGGACGTTCTGACGCTGGTCCAAAACCATTTAAAAGCATTGCATGCATCATTCAAAACATATTACCCTGAAATGGAAGATCCCAGGCCTGGGAACATGTGGATTGCAGAACCATTCACAACCACCATTGACGAGTGCAAGTATTTAACAACAAAGGAAAAGGAGCAGTTCATTGAAATTTCTTCTGATGCTCATTTGAAATCACAATTCCGCACCTTCATTTCTAAGGCTGAATTTTGGCTGTCCATCCAAAAAGAGTATCCTGTCCTGGCTAATAAAGCAATTAAAATTTTAACTCCATTCACAACAACCTACCTGTGTGAAAAAACTTTTTCTGCTGTAACAGCCATTAAATCAAAGTACAGGAGCAGACTTGACTTGGAAAATGCTCTCCGAGTCGGCGTATCAAGTTTGACCCCACGTATCAAAGAACTGGTCGCAGAGAAACAAGAGCAGCCTTCTCATTAACCAGTGAGTGGTTCAGTAGGTTCATTCAATATTTTTTTTCCGTTATTAATTTGGGTAATGTTTTTATTTTAGTTTTCTTGTTTCAATAAAGAACCAAATCCATTAAGAATCTTAATAACCATTTACATATCTACCTACTTTTCTTTCATACCCCCCCCCCCCCCCCCCGTTTTTGTAGTGTGGGGGTCCCTTAAAAAAATTCGAGATAAGCTGGGGGTCCGCGTAGTTAAAAAGGTTGCCGACCGCTGCACTAGAGTATTTGGACTGCTGAGTCCCGAATATTGTGTTAGCAAAAAAATAAGTTGCCGGCCAACAAACTATTTCCTACTATTCTTTCAAATGTCATCCTAAGTGTCAGGCTAGGTGAGGTCGATGAGAGATTAGTTTGTGATGGCAACGCCTATCTATTCCACTGTCCTATATTTCTACATTATAAGAAAAAGTCTCTTCGGTGGAATCGGTTCAAGCTGCTTTCTGCAGACGACTGTTTTATAAACTAAACGGCTTTTACCCCGTCTATCCAGAAGCCATCTCTTACAGAGATCTGCGAGAGCACTTGTGTTTGCCATCCATTGAGTCCAAACATAAAATAATCTTACTTACTTTTCTTTATAAAATCATCAACAATATGATAGACTCAATGGATCTAGCCAGTGGCGTGTGTTATCGTGTTCCCTGTATGAGAACAAGAGATTTTAATAACTCCACTTTTTTCGCCGCCCCCACTCTTTCCCAGCCATTATCGCCTATCATCAGAGCTCAAACACTATTTAACGAGCACCATAAAACTTTAGACCTTTCTTCTAACTTGAACTGTTTTACTAAATTAATTGAAACTTTATTTTTAGCCTTAGACACTTAATTTTAAGCACTTAGTTATACGTATTATATTGTAAATTGTGTAAAATGTCATTGAAAAGATATCACAATAAAACTTATTTGATTTGATTTGATTTGATAAGCAGTTCATTTTCAATTTATATATTGGGCACCTGATTTTAAAGGTTTGATGTTTCTAATGGTTGACGCCTTACTCATGGTCGTGGTGTTGGAGAAAGCGTTCTCATAAGATGGACAATGGGGATGACATCCATTCAGCATGTGTCAGAACAAATCGAACATTTCTGTGGTGTTTCGCTTTCTAGCTCTGATCAACACGTTGCTTTGAAGGATGCAGCAGTAGAAAGAGACAACAAAAATAGAATGGAGATGTTCGAATGGTCCCCGTGAATTCCACAACTTTATTCCAACGGATTACATTTGCTAAGCATTCCAACGAAGAACTCGAAAACTTTTTGAGCTATGATCTAGGACCTTATTCTTTGTCACTTTTTGACAAGGGATGCATGAGAAAAGGAACAAAGTCCACTCTATACAAAGATCTTAAGCCCCTGACAAACAAGCACTTTACTGGTCAGGTGCGATATGTGATTGATGGGGGATTCCTGTAACACAGAGTTGTCTGGCCTACAAATGCATCATTCTCTTCAAACTGTGACAGATACATGCAGTATGTCATCTCCAAATATCCTGGGGCAGTAGTTGTCTTCGATGGCTAGCCTTAAGATATTCAAAGAGGAACAAAGACAGCTGAGCGTATGAGGAGAACTAGGACTCTCTCATCTTTTTGATGACACCATGACACCAACAATGTCAAAAGATAATTTTCTAGCAAATCCAAGAAATAATAGTCGTCTCATTGACTTACTTGCTACCAAATTTTCAGAAGCAGGTTTGCAATATAAGCAGGCAGAAGAAGATGCACGCGTACTGATTGTTACGACCGCACTCAAATGAGACTGTTGCTATAGTAGGGGAATATTAGTAATCTTGATTGGGCTCTGTGAAGTTGACAATGTCTTCTATTTAAAACCGGGAAAGCAGACCATTTGTCCAACTTTGTATTCACCCCTTGAAGCTGCAAATTCCTCATGCGTGAAAGAACACATCCTCTTTCTACATGCAATGAGCAGGTGTGATAAGACGTCGGCTCTCTTTAAACAAGGAAAAAAGAAATTTTTAAAAACCCTTGTAAAAAGTCCTAGTCTTGGAAAAGTCATAGACGTCTTCAAAGACTCTAAAGCGTCCCAAGACTCTGTAGCGGCAGCAGGAGAACGCCTCTTAATACATTTGTATGCGCCCAGTGAAAAAAGTCCGTCTTCACTTAACCATCTGCGATACATATGTTATAACAAGGTAGCCTTTAGAATCAACTCCAACATTGCTGCGTTACCACCGTGTGCACTCCCTCAGGGTGTACCCTGTACCATCAAGTGCAACAATGGTTGAAAGTAAGTAAAGCTCCTGAAGAATGGGGATGGAAGCAAACTCAAACAGATCTAGAACCTATATTAAATCTCTCTCCCCCTCTCCCCCCGAATTGCTGAAGCTCGTTTCCTGCAAATTTACGGGAAACTATGGCTGCAGGAAAGCAGGACTTTCCTGCTCCGCTCTATGCTTGGACTGCGATATCATGCCATCAATGGAGGACCCTGATTCAAGTCCCTCACAAAGATGTACTGCAAAAAAAAAATTTAGCCTTTAAACCATTATTAATATCATTCACACTGCCAATAAGTTTATGTCGAGGTAAAACTTCAAAAATTTCAAATTTGAGGACGCTGGGCTTTGAGGACGCTCTCAAAGCTCAAAGGTTGGTTGCACAAAGAAATATTGGGAACATAATATGTAGAAAATTCAGTTATGTTGAACTTAGTATTCACCTAACGTTGCTTTGAAATGCACAGTTTCGGAGATATTGTTAAAAACTGAAAAAAGCTCCATTCAGGCCGTTTTTGCCTGTTAAAAAAATGACGGCAATTTTTTTGTTGGCAAACGTCAAATTCATACTTTGCAGCTATAAATACACTATAATACCAAAAATCACAAGTACAGCAAAACTTTTTGTTTTAAAACCAGGGTTCTAGATAGACACAGGTGACTGTGATCTCTATGTCACTCCAAAAGGCTGCAAAGGTCCTTCTAAAAGGCTGAAAAAGTCTGAAACTTTAGCCTATAAGCCATCAATGACGTCTTTAACTGCCAAAAATATTGTCAGGAGCGTTATTTTGAAGTAAAATTTTAAAAAATCGCAAATTTGGCCACTTTTGATTTTTTGCCTGCATTTTGAGGGCGCCCTCTAAGCTCAAAGGTTGGTCGCACAATTTTTTTTTGTAGAACATAAAATGTAGGGAATTTAGTTGTGAACAACTTTGTATAGAGTTAGTGTTGGCGTCAATTAAATCACTTGGGAGATATTTCAGAAAAACTAAAAATAGTCCAATATTTTGCCTGTTTTTTGCCTGTAAAAAAATTTGCCGGTAAAATTTTTGTTGGCAAACCTCAGATTCGTGTTTAGCAGCTCAAAATACACTATGGTACAAAAAATCAAAACTACACCAAAACTTGCATTTTTAAAAGCCAGGATTACTAGACTATTAGGACCAAGATAAGACCAAGCTGCCTCTTCTGTTTGTTTTTGTAATAGCTTTGATTAAGAGAAAAGGGTTTCGCTCTGTTGAAAATGAGAGATGGAGGGAGAAAGGGAGGGATGGAGGGATAAAGAGGGTGGAGGGATAGGAAGGGAAAGAGTAGGAAGAGAATTTTTCATCCATGCAGAAATTAATAGAAAGAGAAACACAGAGGAAGTAGTAATTCTTGTAGTATGTACTTTGAGGTTTATTTGGGAAAACGTTTGTTGTATAGTTTTGCGTAGTATTACATAGTAGCCGTCGGATCTTATACCTAAAGTAAAGAGTCTTTCCCTTTATGTTTATATGTATAGGTCAAAGATGAAGTTTATAGATAGAGATCATAGGTTTTGGGCTTATTAGTTTTTCTGTGTTGAAATGAAATATCATCGAATAACTTACATAATATTAAAAAGTTTTCTGTTAAGAGCAAAACTCCGATGTTTTATTTTATTTGCTTAACTCAACTATAAAATCCAAATACTCATACCAATCCTTCCATCACCATCACATGACACCTATATGGACACGGAAAGTCAAGATAAAAACGCCCAGATTGCAAATCTGAGCTCCTAGCATGTCCAATGACTTCGCCTCCTACCATAACTTCGCCTTACACGAATTATGCAGGAAGATTTCAGACTCCAATCGCTGGAAATGGTACCAACTGTAACCCAGTGAGCTCACCCAGCCTGGGTTGAACTATAATAATCAAGGTAACATCTAACTAGCTTTAAATTTAACGTAAGTAGGATGATGTTGTTAATGCTATGTTACCCTTCCTACGGCATCACTGAAGAGGTGAAGACCCAGAACACCTTCCAGGAATTGTACCAGCTAACAACATTAACCTTAGCCAGCCTGGAACGGGCCAGAAATTCTAATCAAATTAATATTCTTAAATATAATATGGGAATATACCTAAACCCATTCGTAAATGGAAAAGATTGTTGTATATGGGAATCATCTTCCGGAAATCGTACCACCTATCTAACCATTTTAACCTCAGCCAGTCTGGGTTGGGCCAAAAATTCTAAACAAGCCTTCCTACGGCATCACTGAACTCCCAGGATACCTTCCTTTGGCACGTATCACGCTTCTACCTTCATTAATTCAATTAATCAAAACCCACCAAGTTTCTCGCTAGAGCAGCTTGTGGTTTGGCCGTCACTGAATTCACGGATGTGAGGCAGCACTGCTCGCCACAGAGACCACAGAGTGAATAATTTACACCGGTGACAGAAGAAACTTTAATTTCCTTTTTTAATAAATGAATCAGAGAGGAAAAATACTGAAAACATTCATTTAGGGAGCCTTCGCTTTAGGTAGCATGTAGCATCGCAATTCAAACTAAAAAGTTATCATATTTTTGTTAATCACTTTCGTGATGTCACAACTAGACACACTTTCTTTGTTAAATTTTTGCTGTACCTACTTGGGACTTGAACCACTGAGCTCCAGGTTACAATTCCGCCACCATATCGATGAAACTACTAAGGTTGGTCGCAATTCAGACTACAGTAACAAATGTAACATTTATTAGTACCTACCTTTTTTATGAATTTTTTTTCGTAATAATAGGTAATTAAATAAGAATTCTTCTTCAGCTCATAATATAATCAAAGATGATTCACTAAAAACAAAGTGGCATTATTTGAATCTAAATTTTCACGATATCTTTCAGAATTCATTTGACTCAGTAAGGGTCTATAAATTTGGCCTTTAAATTTCTCCTCTAAATACAGCCTCTTCAAGTATTCATCCTGAAAGATTCGCGGAAGACGCCTCGGTACCTCCGGAGTAAACCTGCTCCAACACAGAAGGAAGCAATAATAAAACGAGGTTAAGGTATCTTTTGCGCCATAAAAGACGACATAAAAAAGAAGTCACAAATAAGCCTCGGAAGAGAAGAAAGCTATAAAGTTCGCTCTCCCATTTCCCAATCTCACTCCGCTGTGTACTTTTCAGTTTATTTCAGAGAAAAGAAAAATGGGGTACGAAATAAAGCCAAATAAAGGGTTTTTTTGACAAAAAGTAAGAGAAACACAAGACAGAGAGTAAGTGGAACACAAGACAAAGAGTAAGAGGAACACAAGACAAAGAGTGAAAGGAACACAAGACAGAGAGTAAGAGGAACACAAGAAAAAGTATAAGAGGAACACAAGACAAATAGTGAAAGGAACACAAGACAGAGAGTAAGAGGAACACAAGACAAAGAGTGAAAGGAACACAAGATAGAGAGTAAGAGGAACACAAAAAAAGTATAAGAGGAACACAAGACAAAGAGTGAAAGGAACACAAGACAGAGAGTAAGAGGAACACAAGAAAAAGTATAAGAGGAACACAAGACAAAGTGTAAGAGGAACACAAGACAAAGAGTGAAAGGAACACAAGACAAAGAGTAAGAGGAACACAAGACAAAGAGTTAGAGAAACACAAGACAAAGAGTGAAAGGAACTTAAGACAAAGAGTTAGAGGAACACAAGACAAAGAGTGAAAGGAACACAAGACAAAGAGTTAGAAGAACACAAGACAAAGAGTGAAAGGAACACAAGACAAAGAGTTAGAGGAACACAAGACAAAGAGTGAAAGGAACACAAGACAAAGAGTTACAGGAACAGAAAACAAAGGGAAGAAGGATTGGAAAGGAATAACAAGACCGAGCTGGTCGAGGTTAGGAAAAAAAAAAGAATCGTATGTTAAAAAGGTAAAAAGTACAGAGAAGAAGACAAAACAGTGTCAGAAGCTTAATTTACGGTCGAAATTATAGATCAGGATAATGTTAAACATACTGCCCCTCAACCCATGCTCTAATGCGCTGTAATATGTAGATTGAAACTTCGGCTAGGGATACTGCCTTATCTTAAATTTAATTCTGTATTATAATTCGGCCCTTAGGGCTATATTATAACACAGGATTAAAGAGATATCTAGGATTTGTTAATCTAAGCCACTATCACTTATCAGCTGATATAAATGCGTTGTGATTGGTCTAATTGCCCAACAGAGAGCGTGTTGAGGGATAGTGTAAGATTAGTTAATCGGCCCTTAGTCTTCAGTTTGCGGGTCTAGAACTGTTTTTCTTTTACGAGTTTTTCCAATGCGGCCAAAAAATGAGCTTGTCCAGATTCGTTGGGATTTTTCATTATCACATTTTACCTGTTATAATTAATACCTTATTCACACCGTCTATGAGTGGCACTCATCTTGCACAGCTGAACTATAGGACGGGTATGTATAGCGTAGTATACTCTCCTCCCACTTAGGTATAGGGATCGTACTCACATTATTACAGGAAGGATAATTATGCATAGGGTAGCGTATAGGTACTCACACCACTATAGTTTAGCTAGGTATAGGGTAGCGTACTCACATTATAGGACGGGTAGGTATTGGGTAGCGTGGACGCATTCAAGTAGCAGGGAAGATGATGGTTGGGGATGCGATCACCAGGGGCTGCCATCATAGATATCCACATCGGGCTTTAAACCAAGGTCTGATGTCTTCTTGATCATTCCTGGAACCAGAAAATGAGATACCTTTAAATTAAAGATAACTGAATCGTATTTTTAAATTTTAAATATTTCTAACTTTTAGATTCAATCAAGGATGTAGTAAAAAAAAAAAAAAAAAAATTGAGCAACAAAAATTCTCAGAAAAATGAGACTGCTTTGATGTGAGCAGTGATCGGTGGCGAAATTATGATAGAAAAAAAGATTTTGGCATATTATTCGAGAAAAAGAAAAAGTCTTATTATTTTGAAATAGCCACTAAAATTGTGATGTAGTAGCACAAAGAAACATTTATTATTTCTCGTAATAAGATCTCATCGTAGGAATTAATTGAACCCAAATCTCAAGATATTCAAAGCCAAAAACTGAACCTTGTGAGCCAGACAGATTTCGCAATTTCTCTACTAAGCATTATTCCCATGAAACATCCATGAATAATAATCAGACTTCATTTTATCACAGAGCTTTTGAGCTCAACAAAATTACTGGGATTTAACTGAGGAGAGAAAAAATTGAAGGTGGAAATTTTCATAGTGGCTGATTGAAAATTTTGACACCATCGTGACTTCATTTTCGTTTTATTTTTTTCATTTTTTCTTAAACTCTTAAATATTATATTTCACTTTTTATTTCCATAATAAAAAGTAGAAAGTATTGATGTTTTATTAGCGCGTATTTTTTATGCGCCCATTCACCCATAAAAGCCGGGAAAACTTTCAATCTCGTTGAGGTTAGCTTCAGACGCAGCACCGGGGACGCTGGGTTCAATGATTCATGAATGAGCGAATTGTTTACCGAAGTAATGGATTTTGATTTCCATTCAGCCAATTTTTTGTTATTCTACTTATTATAACACCCAATTACCCAAAATCAAATGCTCGTGTTGAGCCAGCATCTAAATTGATAGAGTATTGTGTACGGGGAAAAGCGAGAAGCCTCGTGATGCTGGCTATTTCCAGCTCCACTGAGGCTGGGTGAGGTTAATGTGAGTTGCTGGTTTGTGAGTTAAAAGAATACTATAAAGAATTAAAAAAGTGTAATATGAATTATTGTGGTATTGCATTTCCATTTCCAAATAATTTCCATATCCTAATAGTTAATAGCATAAATACAAATAGGGCGGTTTCCTGAGTTTCACCCGCTCTGTCAATTACTGCCTGTTAGGGCAAAAGTTGTTCATTTCCGCCGCGAGGGGCGTCAGACCAATTTCCTACAGAGACATTTCCATCCCCGGATGAGGCATGACAACTCGTTTTCCAACACGCTTGAAGGAAATGAAGAGGAATGAAAATAATATGATACCAAATGAAAATGAATAGTTGAAAGACTTTCAGGGACTAATGAATGTCGGAAGTTATCAAACACCTCGGCCGAGGTGTGAAGAACGCCCTATACAAAGAAAGAGAGATATAAATGCTACCAACATCTTTAATTATAAGGGGTTTGAGAATTAAAGCACATGATTGTTTCGAAGAATTTTCGATCTTATCCGGTAGTACAGAATCATAATAATATGACATGAAATAAGAAATATTTAGAATAACTTTATAATATGCTGTGAAAGACATGTTGAGGCAACAAAAAGAAGAACATAAAACTTATAAATTTACTTACGTACAAGTCTAAATAGTACTCGGTCACTTGTAATGATCCAATGATGGCGCATCCTACAATAGTAATAAAGTGAACCACAACTTCCATTACCTCGACATACTCAAAGTCTTCTTAGTGAGGATATAACAAGAAATCCAAGCATTCTCAGAGTTGAACCAGGACTAACAGCTGCATAGCATTACCTAAATATACATATGTATACTAAATCAATATTCCCTTCAGTGAACCTGCCAATTTACTTATATACGAAAAAGTTTGACGGATAACTTGTTAAACTTGTTTCAATAAAGTACATTACTGATATTACTTGAAAGTTTTTCTTTAGTTGAAAAGATAGAAAGTTTAGAAGGGTGTTAAATATTGTTCATCCTGTCTTTGTTTATGCTCTCCAATCTTTTTCTCTTTGAGTTTCTCTCTTTTCTTCTCTCTATTTTTTGTATGATCTTTCATAGTTTCTTTTACTTTTCTCTTTATTAACATGTGTTTCTTTTATTACGTCCGAGAATATCTAATATTAGATAAATGAAGTATTTTATTCGTCATACTCCAAGCGACCCGACCTCTTGACTTGTGGGAAGAAGAGGGATTTGGCTATAACTTTTTAGCTAAACAAAATAATGTAGCATTGCAACTTAGGCTTATATAATAGTTCACAAGGTGCCGCACAAAACACGGCATTATTTTATAGTATTGTACATGTTTCAAGAGGAATGAGTCGACAGTTGTCTCTAGACGTTGTTGAAGAATATGGAGCAGGGAAAAAAACACTGCCAATTATAGACACAATACTTCCTCGTGATTGCTTCACATTGTAAACACGTGACAATTTTGAGATTTTATAGAAAATTACTTGTATCTCCAAAACGGCTCAACCGATTTTCTTCAAATTTGTTTTATATGGTAAAATATCGTTTTTTCTACATTCTAAATTCCACAAAAAATTCTGTATCGGCAAGTCGTGCTCCTTATTTTTTTACTTCTTTGTCCAAAATTTCGGATTTTCTGAAATATCAGAGTCAAATTATAATTAATTAAAAAATAAATATAAATAGTCTATGTAAAACAATAACATGCATATACATACAAAATTTCATCGAAATCGGGTGTACCGTTCACGAGATATAAGCGTTTAAGTAAAAAGTTAGTGGTCAGGCGCATGGTCTCTTTCACCCAGAACCGCTTGTATGAATTCGATAAATTTAAAATGGGACCATCTGCAGAATGTCTCCTAGATGTGTGCAAAATTTCATCAAAATCGGTCGAGTAGTTTTCGAGATTTGCGCGTTACAAGGAATCGTTTTAACAGACAGACAGACAGACAGACCGACAGACGGACACAAAACCAAATTTACTCAGTAGGTTATGAAACGTCCAGAAATATGAAAAAAATTGAAATCGGAGCAAAAAAATATTTTTTTTACAAAAACGAACACAATACTTCCGATTTCTAATATTAGAAATTTCTCGAAAGTAAAATAAGAAGTAGACCTAAGAGGAAATGTTAGAACGATTTATTGGAGTGAATGAAATGCTCTGTCTGAGCAAAAAGGAATTACGAATCATTACTACCTTTTTAACAGGCCACTTTAGCCTCAACTAATATCTAAAAAAGATGGAAATCGCTCAAGACCCAAATTGTTGTCTCTGCAAATAGACCCCAGAGACAGCAAAACACTTTCTCTGTGAATGTCGAGCAGCCTATCATGCTCGACTGAAACACTTGACAATGCTGATTCTAACATTCTAACCGAAATCAGTTCTAAAAAAATCTAAAGCTCCATTAACACGTTGAACACCATGAAACCCACCGGTGGGTTTCATGGTGTTTTACTGATGTTCCGTGAAAGTCAACGGTGGGTTTCCAGAGCACACAATGATACTCAGATTACTCAGTCATGAAACCCACCGGTGACCTAAAGGGGACATAATTAAAAATCCCAATTTTGTCTCATGTACCTGGGAAAAAACAAGAAAAAAGCCTCGGTGCTCAACGTGTTAATAGCTTTGATCTCTTTTAGAGTTACAGGGGCATGTCTCGAAAGATCTATTTAAGGTCTCAATGACAAAGAGCTTTCGTGCCGACAGCCATATTCATACCAATAGCAATAACAAATTGATAGTCGATGTGGTTAAAGCTCATTCAAATCGCACGTTGCGTCGACTGAAATCTTCCAAAATTTTTAACACTTAGACGACCGGCATGGTTTTTAGTGAATTCTCCCGTGGGACCGGCGATGTTTAGACGCAGTGCATTTGTGTACCACCGGTGGTACACCCGGTCCATTCCGCACAGACACGCGTGTACCACCGGTGGTACACGCGGTCGTCTAAGTGTTAATATAGTGATCATGGAAAGTCTATGATTAATTATTACCGTGTGTATACTACACGAACCACAATCACAAGGAAGAATTGCATCCATAACTGGTAGTGTATTGTTCTACCGTCTCCTTCTTTCGCTTTGTCTTTTTCCTTTACCTCTCAATTTCTCTCCTTACAATAATTTTCATCCGTCATTCCATTTCCACTCTCCTTCTCTCTCTGAGGAAATCAAACTGAACTCAGGTAGAAAAACATTTAAACGTCAATAATGAAAGACACCAATATCATGTTCAAAACAGGCACCAGGAAACATTAATCTTCAAATGCGAGACAATGCCTTGACACTTCCAGCCATTTCTTTCCTTCTTTTCAATCTTCTTCTCATCATCCTTCTCATCCCACTTCCTATCTTCTCCTTCACCTTCCCCGCATCCTTTAACTCTTTTTTTGTCTTCTCTTCTTTCAACTCCTCCTTCTTCTACTTCTTTACCTCTTCTTCTACTATCGGCCTTCAACTAGTTTGTATTCATTTTTTTTCTCTCTGAATTATCTCATTTCTTCTTTTTACCGCATTTTATCTTTTTCCTTCTTCTTTCTTTCGTCTGATTTTTTTTTTTTTTTTTTACTGAATTCCTCTTTTCTTTCTGTGCTTCTCATTCATCTTGCTCTCGCTTTTCCATTTCTCTTTTTATATGGTTTTATCTGAATTTTTAAAAACTCGTTTTCTCTCCTATTTTTTGTTTCTCTTTAAACTTTTAATCTTCTCTTGGCCTCCTTGATTGTATCTAATTACCTTCATCTCAATCTTCTACAATATCTCAAAATTTATCTCTTCTTCAAATTCATCTGTTATCTCTTCTTTATTAAAATATTCCAGGTATTGCCAAAACCAAAAAGGCGATTTTTTTGAAAATGTTGATACTTAAAATATTTTCAGACAACATTAAAAATTAACCGTAAGGTTGTAATAAAATTACAAATTAAAACGAAAAAAAGCAAATTAATTTCCAGGAAATTACCACATCAGGGGAAAACATTGTCTTAAATACTTTAACATTAAAATTAATTAATATGAATTCCCCGTCTCACTTCATCTCCTCGTCATTTTCTACCCTCTCTCTCACTCTTCTTCTCTTTCCTAACTCACCCCGGGGTAATCTTTCGCTATTATTTCCTTCTTTTCCTCTCTCCCTTGCAGACTTTTCTTCTTTCCTCCTTTCTCTTCATTATCTCCTATCCCTCTTACTTTCTCTTTTACATCTCCTGTAGTAATTTCTACCCTAGAGGTGCGAACTGTGCGAAGGTTTCAAGAAGAGTTCTTCAGAAATCTGATGATGTAAATATAAAACACGAAACCTTCAATAGTGTACCTTTCACAATGTGGGTGCTATATACGTAAATGTTCATTTGTGTATACAATTTTGCACAATACATAATATATGAACATATTTATAAAATTATACAGTGCAACAATGAAGGTACAATAGAAAATAAATTAAATCGGAGAAAAAAAAATATTTTTATTTTTACAAATACGAACACAATACTTCCGATTTCTAATATTAGAAATTTCTCAGAAGTCAATTTGGTTTTTCTCTCTTCGGGGATATTGTGGATAACTAATGTGATTCCCAGAAAAAAGAGGGTACAACAACATTATGACGTTAAAACCTCAAATCAGCCATAGGAAAACTTCCTGGCATGTATTTGGCCCATTATTAATATATTTTACATCACGGAGAGCACCGTTAGGCTTTTTGGTTAAAAATATTTTCCCAGCATGAAATTAAAGCTCAATCCCAGCACGGCTTTTAACTAGTTGCGTAAGTAGGCATGGCCCTATATTCAATTTTCCTAGCCCTAATCTACATCGCGGACTTTACGCAAATAGTAAATACCGCCCAGCACTTGTACATAATTTACAAACCTGGAGTTGCAAAAAATCATTCAAAAAGTTTTATTAGTGAGATAATGGCGATCTCTGATTGGTGGAAAGTTCTTGCTCAGTGAGAGCTAGAAGCCAGCACGAGTCTATGACCTGGCCATCAGTTTCTTCAGCCATCACATCACTGCTCGAGCTTACAGTGCATGCAATGTATATTATACACCCTGTTCAGTTTTTCCAATAAGAGAAGTTTATTGATAAGAAAAATAAATATTGAACTCCAACTTTCTCGTCTGCCTCTATTCAAGTTGAGAGGAATTTTCCCTCTGGATGCTCTGATGTATATTTATAATACAAGTATGTACATGTACAACATAGGAGCTCTACACATAATTTATGTTTAATATAAAATTATTTATGAAAAAGTCCATGAATATGTACATATTACATGAAACTCCTTGCAAAAAATAACCTTTGCGCCCGAAATACAAATAAATTATTAAACGGTGGCCGCTAATTTCCTCTATTAATCCAAAATTCAACGCTATTTCTATTGTGACCGGCGGCTTCCAACGTCTAGGGAGGGCAAAATCCTCCATAACCATTTTTCCTGCACATCTAGACGACATGAGCAATCTCCCAAGTAAACTTTTTCTTTACATAATCAGAGGCGAGAGCTAGTGAAGAGAAACAGAAATAGAGACAAAATGAGAGGACATAAATAAAGAAAAATGGAGAATATTTTGTAACCCGTAAACTTTTTGTAAATCAGCAGGGTGTCTGATTATTCTGAGAATATTCGACATTTTTTTTTTTTTTTTATCACAAGATCCAAAATATTCAAGAGAATGGAGAGAGAAACATAAAGAAATGAAGGAAATTGAGTAGGTGTGAGAATCAGAAGAGGCAAGCGGAAAAAAGAGAAGAGGAATAAAGAGAGGAGAGTATAAAAAAAGTTGCTGACAAAATGAAGTCTAGTTTGATGATTGAAGTGACCTACCTTCTACCCTTGGCACCCTTCCCCCTGAAGAGACATTGTAGCAATAGAGATAAAATCTGCCGGGCAAACATCACACAGCTTTCTATACCGGTCATTTCCATGTCGGTCTGTGAACTTTAAACTCATGTAAGGCGGCATACGATTATGTACTTTTCCAAGATAAATTTCCTCTCTTCAGTGCTCATCGGATTGTAACTATTTTATTTTACTTGCAAGAGATAGTGCTTGCACTGATTATGGTGTGGATCAAACGGTGGTGAGTTGGTGACTTTTTCTATCTATTTATTTCTTTATTATGTACAGGTAATAGATTTCTGTCATGGCGTGTTCAGAATGGATTAAATTCTCATACAGCTACACGAAGATTTTCCTTGATGAGGTGGCCTACTTCTCTTCAATGTCGCTGTTTTGACCCCCAAGCATTCATAATATTAGCAAGATGAATCAACAATGATAATGTCAAAATAAATTACTTATACCTACCTTATTTAAAATTTTTGTGAACTTGGGACTCGAAATCTGACCTCCAGGTTACGAGTCCGCCGCCTTTCTGATCCAGCTACTGATGTCGGATGACCATTATCATAATTCATAATATAGCCAAGATATATGAGGGGGGATCAATGAACTATAAACCAGAATTGACGGTCCTAGCTTTCCGATGAAAGTTTAGAAGAAAAACTCTTTCCTTCTCGCAAAGACAAGGGGAAGAAATTTACCGCCATAAAATGAGAGATCCTGCGAAGTACCTAGCTAACTCCGTGTTTTTTAGAGCTTAATTAAATTCCTTCTTCCTTTTTTATCGCCCGCTTGTACTTCGGAAAGCTATTACGCATGGTCTTGAAGATAAAAATCCGGGCCATTTGAAGGCTGTAAAGACTGAGAAGCTTACAGGATGAAAAGAGGCTATACCGTGTCCTTGTTTGAAATATTGGGACTACCTATAAATTTAACCTATGACATAGATATACGAATAAAAAGATACGTATATCTATCATCTGCAAAGCTTTGTAATTAACAGTATCAGTATTTTCAACTTGATCATTGGGAGACAGGATACCACTTTTACATCAATCACCTAAAGAATCGAGATAAGTAGGTACAAAGTTACCAACGGAATAATCAATTAAACTTGAAAGATTTCAACCGACCTCAGTCTGAAAGTTACAAATCACCCAAATACTCAACCAGCCTGGATTAGGTCGGGAATTTGTACTTCCTTCCCACGCCTTATCATTCAATCATCACCTCAACCCCCGCTGGGAAGCACTTAGTTTCCTGCGTAATCCTACAGGGGAACTTCTCTATTGTCATAGTGACAAAAGTTTCGAGACTACGGGTTTAGATTTTCAGTTTTTGTAGGAAACAGTTCTCGGATTTCGCCTACCCGTAGAGAAAATGTGCATTGTGCACCTCTTCAGGTCCACAAGGACATTAGGAATACGGAAAACTCGCTCTTGAATTCTTATGGGCAGGTTTAGATACATAATTATGCTAGGTCTTAGCTCACGTAGATGTAAGGTCACGTGATCAATTTCGACAAAAGAGCTCCAAATTGATGACGTGACCTTACAACTAGATGATCTTGAACCTGGCAGGGCATCTCACCCTAATTAATGTTGCCTAGGTCTTAGGGCCGATTTATGAAACAGGATTAAATATCTAGGATTTTTTAATCCAAGCCACTATCACTTAACAGCTAAAATAAATGCTCTGTGATTGGTTGAAATTCCCACTAGAGGGCGTGTTAAGGTTTATGTTTAGTATTTGGGACCTTGGTGTTTCTTTTGCAGTGACTGGAGGGCATAACACCTCTTTATATGTGACCTTTAAACGTTAAAAAGCACGTTTAAACCCAAAAACATATTAATAGATTATAATAAACAACTTCGAACCACCAAACTCCTGGCTACGAGTCTGTCGCCTCGCCTTGCCGAACAAGCTGAGGGCGATAATGTCACATACAACATACAACAATGATGAATGAGCAGCAGGAAGGAAGGGACTGAAGATGTCATAAATAAATTTACATTTTCTTGAGAAAGCTCTGTCGGGAGGAAGAAGGCGTAATTGGAGGGAATATGGAGCGCTGAGTACTGGGTGTGGGCCAACTTGAGCTTTCCGCACTTATTTCAAAATATTATCTCTATATCTCTATATATAAAACAGAAAAAAGGACTACCTACCTACCTACCTACCTACCTACCTACCTACCTATGTTTGTTTGTCCGGAGTTGCTTAGCCAAAACGGTAAGAGATAGCGAAAAATGTCTCAGAATTGACCCCCCCAAAACCATTATCGCTTTGTCCAGAAAAATTATAAAAAGTTCAAAAAGGCATTGCTGTCCAGCAGTACGGCCATGCCTTAGTAAATTTGAAATTTAGTCCCGCTGCAAAGCACGGGCAAACGGCTAGTACGAGTATATAAAACAGACTACCTACCTATGTTTGTTTGTCCGGAGTTGTTTAGCCAAAACGGTAAGAGATAGCGAAAAATGTATCAGAATTGACCCCCCCAAAACCATTATCGCTTTGTCTAGAAAAATTATAAAAAGTTCAAAAAGGCATTGCTGTCCAGCAGTACGGCCAATACGGCCATGCCTTAGTAAATTTGAAATTTAGTCTCGTTGCAAAGCACGGGCAAACGGCTAGTATTTGAATAAGATTACCTACCTATATGGTGGTGTAGGATCGTACGACTCCCATCAACGTGAATGATACCAACCAGACAAGGAGCGAAAAGTCACATTGGAGAAATGGATACACCAGTTCTCATCCGATCACTAAAGTTAAGCATCGTCCAGCTTATTGAGGACATAGACTGGTGACTGTTTTGTTTTCGAATCCATACATGATGGCCATGATAGCAATCAACGTCCTGCTGGTTATTATATACCGGCATCGCTCGGTTGGGTGAGGTTGGTTTGAGTATCTAGGTTGTTTGGCCGGTGATGGTGGGTATATCCTCCGTTGTATTATGACCGTTTTTCTCCTTTAGTTTCTATTGAACTAAACTTAATCTTTTCACCTCAAACTTGGTCTTCCTCTCCTTTTTTCAACTCCAAATTAAAATCTATCTTTTTTGTTTCAGGATGAAAGCACGCTTTTTGAAGCACGTTGTACTTCATAAAAAGAAAGGTATTTCAGATTTTTCCGTTCAATTTAGAAAGAATGTCTCTCGGATAAAGAGAAACCTCATTCTGTTCTGCTTTTCTCTATTATGCTTCTCTTGGATTTAAGAACTTCATCTTTCTCTTATTCTCTGTTTGTTCCTTGTCCATTTAGTTATTCATTATTCATAACATTTCATCGCAACCTGTCATTATATGTCGGATAAATATTACAAGCCTACTTTCTACAGCTAGATTATTATTATTATTATTGTAAAACTACCATTAAAGCCTTCTCTATCATTGGTGCAGTGGTATAGCAGTGAGGACCAGTTAAATTCTGAGTTAATTAATGAAAAAATTAACATGCAAGAAGAATACAAATACACTATACCTACCTAAGTTTTTATTTTAATTTTCTCTATACCTATATTATAGAAAGTTCTATGAAAGAAAGTTCTATGGTTGCAAAAAATCGACTTTGTTTATTCTAGAAATAATCCCTCTTTTTAGGTCTCTAGTGTTCAACTTTGTACAGTTTGATCCCTAGACTTGAAACTATCTATTGATTGATAAAGATGAATTTTGTTAAACAAAAAAAATTTGAAAAGTAAGAAATAAACAGATCTTCAGTTTGTTAAAAAAAAAAGCGCCCAAGGATTCTATTATAAGAAAGACCGTCGAAATGTTTTTGAAAATGGGACATTATTTATTATTTTAGAATAAAATCAGGTATAATAGGTACCTAGATACTTGTAATAGTCAGGTACATAGGATATCTGAACCATGACCTTTGAAATAATTACAGGTATAACGCGGGCTGTGCATTTCAGTTCTAAGGGACTTACAGAAAGCGTGACGCAAAGTAGAGTTGAAGGAGCAGAAAGTATGCAATCAGCATTTTCTACTGAACATTCAGAAAAAAGCGGAGTATTACTTTTGCAATAAAGAGGTCACAGTTTTCTGCAGTTCTACCCGTAATCGTGGTGTTTAACGGTTTTATCTTGAGGCTTTACAACTTTTCTCTTGTCCCAGCTCTTTCATCTTTCATTTTCTTGTTCTCCCTCTCTCTCCCTCTTTCTTTCTATCTCTCTACGTCCCTCTCTTTATCTCATTATCTCCTTTTCTATCCTTCTCCCTCCCTGTTTCTCTTTGTTTAGCTCCCTCTCTATATCTTTCTCTCTCTCTCTCTCTCTCTCTCTCTCTCTCTCTCTTATTCTCTCTCCATCCACAGTTTTCCTCTCTTTATATCTTTTCTCACTCTCTTTATCTCAAAGAGCTCATAATTTACATCGCACTGATGTTCTTATTTTATTTTCACCACTTAACTTCTCTCTTGCCCATTTTCATATTGTGTTTCATCTTTTATTATTATTATTATTATTATTATGATTTGACCTCTTTATTTAAATATCAAATAAATTCAATTTAATACACAAATAGTTAATAATCACAATTTTTTGAAATCATTTTCACTTCAAAGTGCAAAACAGTACTCGAGTATTAATGGATTCACCATTAAGAGTCACCTCCCACACTCTTTCTCATTCTCCCTCTCTATTGCAATTTTTTCTCTCCCATTATCATAGCTTCCATCTCACTCAATTTCACTCTCAATTTAGTTACCTATTAACTTGTCTTCCTCCCCTGGCTCCGTTACCTCCCCTTTGTCCCAATTCGATGAATAATACCGAAGTCGTTATTGCTGTACGAATGACATAGCTACTATGGACTATTCCTTCTCTAATTAAAAAAAAAAGTAAAAATGTATTTGTTTCACAACTATATAAATATTATTATTTTTTTTTAACTATTTATAATATATAAAAATTTCCCTCCAAGTCTGAAGCAATTGAAATAGGAGACAAGAAAAAAAGCAAAGCTAGGGATATGGAAAAAAATTCAGCAGACACTAAACAAACATTATTTCTGCATTTCCATTATTTTAATTTATCAAAATTTATCAAAAATTTTAATTAACAATAAGATTGTCTCATTTTACAAGATGTGTATTATTATTTTTTTTTTTACTGAATATAAATAAAACTCTATTTATTTTAAGGAGAAGTGTGTCTAATTCAGGAAGGTATAGATAACATTGAATATGTTGTACATAAGTAATCATTGTGCTATGTTTTCAATACTCATTGGAGCAGCAAATCCTGAGTCAGCAAATAGATTCTTCTCACTTGAATTATCAGAAATTTTAAAATGAAATAAAACACACTCAGAGCACCCACATTTTTTCTACATAAAAAACTTGTTTGATGTTACTACTATACTACTACTCTCTACAAGTCCCAGGGTCTTCTATTTATATTGTAGTCGATAATCATAAATAAATTACTGATCGAACGTAGTGAGAGAGCGAGATAAGTTATTTCATGGTTTAACTTTGGTAAACTAGGCGATTATCGGATTTTGTTTGATTGTATGTATTGTTTGGTATACATGTTGATTGATTGCGGTCGAAGAATTTTATACATTCTTATTAAGAATTACAGAATTCATAGTAAAATGAATTCTGTAATTTTATTTAATAATGCTAGACTCTTAAAATTATTGTACAGTTGTTAAAACTTAATATTTGGTTCCTGAAATAAAATTTTGATATCAATAAAGTGAAGCCAGCTAAACAAGACAAAAAGGAGGCAGCATGGCGGCCTTAAATCAACGAGCTAGGTATTGAATAAAAGTCTTGATGTCCTGGGGATTGATACAATTTGAATTCGATTGGAGATCTGGGTGAGGTCTACAGTTCACAGAACTACTAGGTCTAGTCTAGCACACAGCATCTCTCCACTTGGTCTTAAGCAGTACCTACATGCTCCTCTAATGTCCATCTGCTCCATGTCCTTCTAGCATTCCAACTTTCCAACTTTATCAGTGTACATATATGTATTGTGTACTGTGTTGAAATTTTGATAGCAAAATTTCAACACACTAATACCTGAACAAACACTGGACACAGTAGGAGCCCAGAAAACTGATTCTCGGCGTCTAAAGGGTTCAAAACCTATTTCAATCGTTCCACAACCATGACATAACACATGGACACAGAAAGTAAGTAACCTATAGATTAGAAAATCTCTTCTGATGTACTTTAAAATGGGAGAGTTCCCATCACACTCGCGCTATTACCCCATTGAACGGAAAGAGATGTAAATTCAACGAGGTAAGAACGTGAGAGTGATTCTCCAGATGCCCTGTGTAGATTCGACCCCACATAGCTACCATTCCAGTCTTTATCCCACCGGAATATGTTCGAAAGTTTTCAATACTACATATATGAGTATATGGAGGAAAGAGCTTGATGTAATATAATAATCAAATATTTTTTTTTTTTTTTTTAAAGATGAGTGTTTCACAGCCTTTTTTATTTCGTAGCCATGAAACAGGAGCTACTGTAGACGCTTGTGGTCTGTGTTGTAGCCTGCCCATCCCGTAGTATGCCTCCCCTCTGATGGGCGAGAAGTGACACAATACTTCCCAATTAGGTGCTGGGTCAACACGAACGCACCGGAAGGTATCCCTTACAAACAATTGTAACCAAATTGAGAATACAAATTTTTGTCGGCACGGGGGATCGAACCCAGGACCTTCCGCATGGCAAGCGAGTGCTTAACCACTGAGCTAATCGCGCGCTCTAATATCGAAAAATAAAGTTTTAAACTTTTTTTTTGAAAGTCAAAGAACTCATAACTCCTACTGTTATACACATACTCGTACATAAATATCGAACAAACACAAAAATGTTGAACATTCACATAAAACTTTTTTTGATTCATCTATCTGCCTTAGGCAAAAAATATTATGATCAAAGGCACCATATTTTATTCAAAGATGAGAGTTTCATATTTTATTTTATAGACGTCAATTTATATTATTATGTGGGTATAAATATGTGTAATTATTTGTATGTAGATACAGACATTTCTGTAGATAAAGGGTAAAGTTATCCCATCCCATCGAACTAGAAACGTTGCTTTATCCTTACAAAAATTTAACTGTTTAAATGAGATGAGATATTTAGCATTGCTTTCTGGGTAATATCTGTGTTTGAAACAGAAGTTTAGTATGCGAAAAATAAAAGGACGCCTTCTATATTTAGGAATTCCTTTGAGGTGACGGTGAAAATATTAAATACAGCAGGAGGAAGAAAACAAAGGATTTTTCAGGACACATTTTCCACATTTTTTGCAGACAAAAGACTTCTGTTCTCTCCATAGGTTGAAAGCAAATTACCACCCCACCACCTCTCTCTCTCTCTCTCTCTCTCTCTCTCTCTCTCTCTCTCTCTCTTTTTCTCTCTCTATCTCTGTTCAAATTGAAAAGAATGCTCATCAGAAATGATAAATAATAGTTTTGTTTCCAAAACAGTAGGTCACAGAGAGACTATCTCTCTGTGACCTACTGTGGTTAGGTGGAAATTTTCACCGAATGGGAATCTCACGCCTCAAAGATGAGTCCTTGGAAATTGTTTCTCAGTTTTATGAAATAATTTTGTAATATAAGATGACAAAAATGGGTTCAAAATAACATGGAACATAGAGTATTTCTTTTTCGTTCAAGGTTCTATATATGACAACACTAGCTCCATCATGGCTATTCTTCAGATGCAAAGATTTGTCCACGTGGTTTTTGACATTATATTTTCGAAACCAATCATTCAGGCGCTCCCATCCTCATGTTCAATTGAAAACACATCTTGGCTTCTCCAGTTTAATTATCTAGTTGACATTTTCCAGGTTACGGCTTGAAATCAATATACTGAATTAGGTATGCACTTTGCAGTTCAAATTAATGAAGCCTTAGGACTTTTATTACTGTCATTCATAGTTTACTAATAATCGATGTGTTTCTATATGAATGGTCTTCCCTGCTCTCTCCGTCTCTCTCTTTTATATTACTTCTTATTATATCAAAATTATGTCTTCAATTTCTTTCAATGTCAGTCTCCATTTCTCTATGCCTCTACTTCTCACTAATGCTTACATATATTTCGTCTTCTCACTACCTTCCTGATATGTCTATACCACAGTTAGAAATTGAGTGAGATAGATAGAGATAGAGAGATAAAGCGACACGAAGAAAAGAGAATTGAATTGAATTGAATTGAATACTTTTATTTATTTGTACAAGAATAATATTATAAACAATACATCTCCTATAAGCTAAGTCTAACTTCTGAGGAGACGGTTCTCTTCCTCATCCTACATATTGGGTTATTATAAGATCAAATTAAAATAATAATAAATAAGAAGATTGAAATGAAAAGTACATACATAAATATTATTGAACTTAAAATTCTATGGAATTGGTGATACATCTAGTGTTCGTTAGTCTTATCGTCTAGTAATTTCGTTTTCAGGAGTCGTTTAATAACAGTAGTATTTTGTTCGTTTAGAAACTCAGTACAGTACTGGTCCAAAAGACGAGGAATTTTGAAATCTAACTTGCGTTCTCCGTATTTCGTTATGGGCAGGTAACTTTGGAACTTTTTTTTATGTCTAAGTTGGTACTCGACCTCTATTGTTGTTCTGAATCGGTTGTCAAAGAAATGGTCTGTGATAAGTATAAAGTTGGAAAGTTGTTTTGGAGACATTAATGTTGTTTTTGTGGGGTGATTTTTAAATAGGAAATTTTGTATCTTTTTCAATATGTTATTTAGAGGTTTTAGACAATATTCTGGGCTGAAAGTGTATAATGTTACCCCGTATCTAATGAGGGATTCAACTAATGAAAAATAAATAGTCTTTTTTGTTGTTGTAGGTAGGGAGTCTGCATTAATTTTATTAAAGTTATAATAGATAATTCTCATTTTTTTATTCAGTTGTAGGACGTGATCTTTCAGCTTAAATTCCTTATCTATGATCATGCCAAGATAACGTGTTTTCTCTGCAAATTCCAGCGGTGGGCATACACATGTTTCGAGATTTAAATTAGCTAAACATTTTCTCGTGTGACAGTATAAATTATTAATTTCAATTGGAGTGCGTTTTTTTGGCCCCAATAACATGGTTTCTGTTTTTTTATTGTTTAGAAATATTGAATTATTATAAAAAAATCTTTGTATATTAATGAGATCTATTTGTGCATTTTTTATCGCAATGTTAGGGTCCTTGTGAATCGATAATAAACAAGAATCGTCTGCAAACATTTTTATATGACCTATCATTTTTAAGTATTTAATGTCATATGTATAGATATTATACCAGGTTGGGGAATTAATCCCCCCCTGAATCAGGCCGTGTTCAACAGGCTCTTCGCAACTTTTGACTTTACCAATTTTTGTAATTTGTCTCCGATTCAAAAAATAATTATTAAAAATAGAGTGTTTTATTCCTATATCATTCATCTTTTTCAGCAGAATACTGTGTTCTATAGCGCAAAATGCGGAGCTTAGGTCTAAATATATAATAACTATGTACTTTTGATGGTCTAAAGCGTCATTAATTATTTCAGAAAATTCTTGTAATAAAGTATACGTGCTCTTTTTGTCCTGAAAACCATGCTGAAAATCCGGTATGATGTTATTCTTATGGAGATAGTTTTTTGTCTTTATATTAATATATTTTTCTAGAACTTTTTCGACTACCGGCATAGTACCGATCGGGCGATAGTTCTCTACTTTATTTATTTCGCCTTTCTTAAACAGTGGAGTTACACAAGAGATTTTTAATTTATCTGGTATTATTGACGTATTTATAATTTTATTAATTAGAGTAGTAATTATGGGGGTGAAAATAATTATGTTATTTTTTATTTCCTCCATGCTTATTCCATCTATACCGGGTCCTGTTTTTTTTAACTCTTTAATAATTTTAATTATTTCTTTTTCTTTAGCGGGTCCAAGATACATAGAAGTTATTTCACCCTGCTTTTGATGTTCGATTTCAGAGATAGGCATGTAGTTTCCCCTATTTTCATATTTAAGTTGCTTAATTTTATTCAAAAAATCTTTATTGAATTGGTTAGATAGTGATTGTAAATCATTTGTTAGGAAATTTTTTCTCAACTTTTCATCGATCGGTTCCCTTATTTTTCTGTGCATTATATCATTTATAAGAGACCATGTTTTCTTAACATCCCCTTTTGCATTATTGAAAATTCGAAAAAGATATTTCCTTTTCTCTTTCTTAATTATGCTAGTGACTGTGTTTCTCTGTTTTTTGTATGTTTCGTATAGAATTAAATTATCCTTGTTTTTCCTCCACTGTTTAAGAAGTGAATTTTTAAACTGAATTTCTTTTTTAACCGCTGCATTTACCCATGGTGTCGAATAATCTTTTTCATTTTTTTCAAATATTTTGACCGAATTTTTGTGAATTTTTTCGAATTTCGTGACTAGTTCTGAATATAATTTATCCGGTTCATTAATATTTCTCAATTCCAACCAAGATGAATGTTCAATTTCTTGTTGTACCCTCTTTTTATCTACGGTTTCTATATAGAATTTTTTTCTATTATTTTGTGTCATTTTACTAGTTTTTATTCTACAAGCAATAAACCAGTGGTCGGCGGGTTTATCTGTTATAACACTTGTTGTACAATTTAAAGATTTATTTAACCCAGATAACGCGGTAAAATTTTTTGTCTCGTCCATCCATTGAAATTTACAGCTATCCAAACTTTCTTATCAGAGTCACACGCAAGAATAAATCAAAATAAAAGTGGTGTCCTTATCACTAGGACTCTAAACAAAGAGTTTGAGGTGTCGCCAACTATCCCCAGCAAGTTGAATTAATTAGAAAAATCCACAGCGTCCTTCTGGAAGGACGTCCTTCTGGAAGGACGTCAGCCCCATCTGGGTTAATTTAATATTTATGTGGTCTACACAAGTTTTTGTTAATTTTTCTGCCAACATTTCTTCCCTTGTGGGAGTAGAGATGGTAGGTATTAGTAAACAATTAGAAAGCATATTTAAGTAGTTTGTATTGTTACTGTTCTTTTTTAGTGTACAAATATTTAGATCTCCTATCATTATTATATTATCGTCTTTTTTTATAGCATTTGTCAGCCACCATGTTGTGTCCATTATAAATTTTTGCTGGCTCAGTTTAGGTGGACGATAAATCGCTATTAATTTAATCGGGTTTTTAATATTTTGGTGTTTAATTTGAACAATTAGGTTTTCTGCGTCATCGAAATTGTAGGTCAGTGTCTCAGTAATGTAAGTGTCTCTGATAAATACCATGATTCCCCCTCCCCTCCTGTAGTTTCTACATAGTGAGATCTGATTGAAATGACGGATATGATAGTTCATTGCTTCCTCATTATTGATATTAATTTCCGTTAAGATTAGAATATCTAGTTTAGGGAAAATATTTTCTAATTTAATCATTAGCCAATCCCAATTTTTTCTTAAACTTCTTACATTTACATGTAATATAGTTAACAATTCATAATTGAGTTTCGATTCCCAAACATCCAGTGAATCTAACACTTCATTTTTTACCTTTGTATTTTTAATATTATTTAATAAGTCAGTCCTGTTCATAATGAATACCCAGGGTTGATTTTCAGATGTTTAATAAAACTATGGTTCTGATTTAAATTTTGCCCAAATCATCCATGTTGGTTAGTTTTACAGCAGTGTCACCATCGCTTTTCTTTAAAAAGATTTTGCCCTCTTTAACCCATAAATAAGAATATTTTTTCTCTTTTTTTATTACATGAGCTTCATAAAAAAGTTTCCTATAGTAGGGTGTTAAGTATTCATTGACAAACAGATCTGTCTCGTTACTATATGTTGGAATGATATCACGAACTTTCAGATAAATCTTGCCAGTCTTGATTTTTTTTATTAAGTTGTTTCGTATCTCTGGCGTGCGAAAACTTACAATCAAAGTTGTTTTTCTTTTTTCTACTTCATGTTTATTATAAAGTTTTTGAATTTGATACTGTCCTATATCTGCTGAGTCTAATCCTATTTTACCGATAAAAGCGTTTACCACCTCTCTGATCCTGCCATCTTCTAGGTGAGGAAGTCCGGCAATTTCCAGCTTGTTGTTGTTTCCCTCTTGAGCATTTGTTTGTAGCTCAGTCTCTAGTTTTCTAATTCTTGTTCTTAGCTCACAGTTTTCATTTTCAATTTTATCCTGTCTCTTTTCCATTTGAATTATCTTTTGTTCAATATTTTTCATTGTTTCCGCTATGTCTCCCACTTGTCCTGACGTGAACTCCAGACTGGTTTGAAAATCTGCAAACTTTGCATCCATTTGTTTTATTATCCGATTTTCCATTGCCGCTAGCTCCGTGCTCAGCAGTTTCCTGAGTGATGTCTTGAGGGATTCGAGGGACTCGGCACCGTCAGTATCCTTCTCCTCCTCCTCCTTCTCCTCCTCCTCCTCGTCCGACTGGGTCTTAGTGGTGTTCCTGGTGATGTTGGATCTGCAGGTAATACATATCCATTCGGATCTCCTGGTGACACCCATGGATCTCCACGAGCTTTCAGAAACTCCACTACATCTATGATGAATGGTCTTCTTACATGCTGAGCAGAGGACACCATCTCCCTCCGTGGAAATTGCCTCCTTGCACTTTGGACACTTCATGTTCGACTCCAGTAGAAAGTTGAGAAATTTCACTGATCAATACTTACTCTTCTTTAAAAGAGAGAGAGAGAGAGTGGGTATTGGATTTATATGATGTGTTGTGTAAGATCAGTTCCGCTTATTAGTTTAATCAAATTAACTTCAGTTCAAATTTACGTAATAAAAGTTCCACAAATTCAAAGAATCAAATTTATTTTTCGAATATTCCCAAAATTAATTGTTTTGTTTATTTTGAAAAGTTTATTTTTGTTTTTATTTGAAATCTATTTTGTTTATCTTTATCGCGAAATCTGTTTTGTAACGTTTTCTTTTGTGAAACAAAGGATATTGTATATATTTTTTTAGAAAGGACTAAAATGCCCTATTTTATGATCATAATCTATTTTTTATTAAATAAAACAATATATAAAACAATAGTTTGTTCACTGCTTATGGATTACTATTCACAATAACGGATTATCTTTGTTTTAAAGGTAAGTGTTAGAACGCCTAGAAATAGGCTTCCCGTTTGGTACGGTTTGGCTTTTGTTCAAAATTTGTGTGTTTAACTCACTTTTAGTAATATATCTTGACAATTTAGTGTAAAGAATCGTTCAATATATCATATTAATGTATTTTCACTTGAAAAATCACTTTAATCAATTTAATATTTGCAATTGAAAACCACAATTTGTGCACTCGATGTTAACATGGCGTCGGATGAAGAGAGAGAAAGAAAAAGAGTAGGAGAAAAATGACGAAATGGAATGTAAGGAAACCCCTTGTGTGATGTAAATAAAGCGCATTCCTTCTGGTCTTTTCTTGATCTTATAAACCAAGGCTGCCCAACCGCAGGCCCGCGGGCCACGAAGTGGCCCGCTAGCGCATTTGGAGTGGCCCGCCGCAGGTGATTCAAGTCAATAAAATGAATCGCATCTTTTGACAAAAAAATCAATTAAAAAAATGTAAAAAAAGAAGTATCACATAATCATGAATTTATGCAAAGAAACAGGTGGCCCACCAGTTGACATGGAATGCAATTTTTGGCCCGCCTGTAAAATCGGTTGGGCAGCCTTGTTATAAACCTTACATTATTCCCCCCTAAAACTTTATCCATGGTATCTTCACTCCTGAATGAATGACTGTTGCCCTTTTTTTAGAATGGATAATTTGCGTACATCAACTTCTTTCAACTTTGGCCGTATTTTTTCCATGCATGCTTTCCTTTAAAGATGAGTGTTTCATAGCGTTTTTTATTTCGTAATCGTGAAACAGCAGCTACCAACGATTCAGTCGGTGGGTATTTAGTTCGGTAAGATTCTCCTTCAACTAAACTTGCACTAATAATAAATGAAAACTACTTTACAAAACTATATCGTTTCTACTTTAATCCTCAAACCACGTTCCTTACTAACTTCTAAAGACAAACACCTAATTTAATTATGAAAAGTAAAACAATGTAGGTTGCAATTTATTTACTGTCTCTTACTTTAATGTAAAAGTAAATCATTTGTATGTAACATGTAGGAGTTGCTACTTTCCTCGTGTGGATTCGTAATAAATAGATACATTAATTATTGTAATAATTTGATATACATAATTATGTTGCAACTTGAAAAATAAAATTATTTTCTTAATTATGTTCTTAGAATGACTAGCACTTTTTTTATGTAAATTTACCACTTCATTATTTACCTACAAGCGAATGTAAGAAAAAGAAAATGATTTAAAATGAAAAGGTGTTAGGAAAACTTCAATTCCACATGAGAGATGAATGTAAAACCAAAGTAAAGAGAGAGTTAAATTTTAAGAAGTATGTGTGTAAAAAAAGGAGAGAAAGAGTTAGTGAGAGACAAGGAAAGCGTGAGAAATATATGAGGCAAGAGTGTTCTGGTGAGAGAAAGTGTTGAATTGGGAGTTTTTTAAATCTCTTTTTCTTAAATCTTCAGCAAAAAAGATGAAAGTATTATTCCATGATGGAAAGTTTTTCATAAAAGTTTTGAAATGAGAAGTAAAAAGTAAAAGGAAGGCGAGCAATCATTCCCGTAGACATGGTGTTTGGTTGTGTGTGTTGATCACTGATATTTACCTTTCCAAGTGTGGCTTTCACTTCCACTTTTCCATTTTCTCTCTCTTTCTCCTTTGTCTCCTTCTCTACTCTTTGTCCCTTTCTTTTTACAATGTCTGAACTGATAGCTCAAGGCGTCGGTCTGGTAATCCAGAGGTCGCGGGTTCGATACCCAGGCGGGTGGGCCGGGACGTGAAATGTTAACCTGGCATTTGGGATTTTCACGACATTACTGCTGGCATATTGGGACTCATTAGTACTTGTAGGGCAGTATAAATAAGGCGATAATCTATCATTATAATTTTTCTGTCACACAATATGTTTTCTCTCAATTTCTTGTCTCTTATCTGTTCTCATTTTCTCTTCTGTCCTCCTCCTCACCTCTTTGCTACTCTCTCTCTCTCTCTCTAGTTTTTGTCCTTTTCTACTCTTAATCATTACTTTTTCTCATACTTATCTTTAAATCCTTTGTTCCTTTTTGTCCTATCCCTTTTATTTCTCTTTCTTTTTGTTCCCTTGTTCTCAATATCTTTATCTAAGTCTCACACAATCTATACCCTTGATCTGAAAATTTCTTCGACACACTGTCTAGTGTTTATTGCTCCCTTTTTCTCCCCATTCTTATGTCTCACAAACACGCTCCATCTCTTTTTACTTTCTCTTTCTCTCTCCCCACCCTAATAATTATATTATATCTCCCAATCACCCTTTCTCTCTCACATATTTACTCCCTCTCAACCTGCCCATCTCTTATAAAGGTAGACGCACTTATTATAGCTTTTTAACCTTCATAATCTCTCGCTAGAGGCGTTAAATGTACATTTTTATGTGTCAAAGTATATTGTGCAATATAAAAGTGTCATTATCACTTACTTTATCATAGGAGCAAAAAAAAATTCTGCCTCCATTTTTGCCGACACTCTTGAGGATAGTGGATAAAACACTTTACACGGAATTAAGTATTGCTCAAAGAAAAATTGTTTAGAGAGAAAAAAAGAAGGAATAGAAAACACTTTAGTAACACAACTTGTAAAGAAAACCGTTTGAATAATTCTTTTTAATTAGGTGTATAAGTGATTTTTGTTCTTTTTGCTTAACGCCTCTGTAACTTCATTTTAAATTGATTTCTCGATTCAAAATTTACCGATCCGTTAAAAACTTTAATTTTTTCTAAACGTTGGAAAACTACCTCACCCCACAGAGTAGATTTTCTCACTACCTACATTCCTGTTCGGATAAGTCCTTGTGAAGATTCCTAATTGATGATTGAGTACTGAGTAGGTAACATGATCCGCTATTGTTGCTACATTCAGAGTTGTCAATGAAGTAATGCTCAAGTACTGTCGCAAATATGATATCAACAAACAAAAAAATATTTGTAACTGAAACATTAGTTGTAAATAATTTTCTTAAAAATAAATAAACAAAATAGAATTTTAATGATTCTAGATAATTATCTCATCGCTAAGTTTCTTTTTATTTATCTAGATACATTTTTGAGTTAAAGGGCCTTAACCTCCATTGACTGGATGTTCACAAATCAACTACTCAAATTAACCTCCCCCAGCCTGAGTGGGTCTTCCAGCCTGAGTGGAAACGGGAATGATTAGCATCACGAGGGTTTGAGTTTGAATGGTGACCCATCTAAGTTCTACCCTCACTGGACGTTGCTTAACTTCAATGCCAGAACAACAACTGGTGTGTTCAACATGCCAACTAATCTGAACTTCTCCTTGGAAAAAATCTTCTTCTTCTCAAAGTATCCAAAGTATAACTGGTTCATATTGAAGTCACGATGTCAGATATCACTATAGGAGGTAACACCCGCATATAACACGTACAACAACTTACTGTGTATCACATACATATACGACAATTATGTATGTAGTTATGTCCGTACGGATGATAATAATTTAATACTTCTATTTTTTTTTTTTTTTTTTTTTTTTTTTGTAGAATCCAAACATAGTTATGAGGGGATGTGGGTGTCACAGCAGGATGTATATATGTAGTTATGTACTGTGTGAAGCATGTTGTTTACCGAGGAAATACTTTTATTATTGAAAAGTCACCGTGTCCGAGTTGTATAGCGCACTGGGATTCCACGCAAGATGACCTCGGTTCGAATCACAGCCGAGTCGAAAAGTTTCTACTCTGTATACTTTGGATATCTACGAGTTCAACCCTTACCTCCTGAGTAAATTAGCGTTAATGTATGAGTGATGACTAGGGTCTGTATCATCTGAGTGTATAATTATGAAGAAAATAATTCAAAATTAGAAAAGTAAAGAAAAGAGAAAAGAGTCTCTTAGGTATACTGCGTTATCCAAGCCAATTGTGAAGACACTTTGTGCTTCACTAAAAAACCATACCTACTTAGTAATACCTAATGGTTTGGTTCTAATTGGTCAGCATTCATAAGGCGATATTCTGTATTTATTGAATACGAATATGTGTCTGTCCTTTTGAGGAATAAGTAGGTAGCAGTGGAAGTTACGGCGAAGAAGTTCGCTTCTTTTGAGTTTGGGGCGCATCAGTAGCCCATCAGAAACACTCTCCACTCTCCAAGTACCCAAATCTCCGTTTCACACAACGCACTCTGATTGGTTATTGCGTTCAAATCAACCAATCAGAGTGCGTTGTGTGACAGTTGAACAGGAGATTTGGAGAGTAGAAAGTGTTTCTGGAACGGGCCACAGGAGTCTGCACATTGATGTACACGTGCGGTGACGTCAGGGCTATGTTCTCATTGTCCAGGGCTATGTTCTCATTGTCCAGGGCTATGTTCTCATTGTCCAGGGACGCATGAAGATGTCTTTCACTTCATAAAGCATGCTTTTTCAACAGCAGAATCACAAATTAATAATAATAATAACACTCTTTCGTGTAAGGTAACCAGGTAACAAAATCAATTTATTCCATATTTCAAAGTTTGTAGTTTTGGCGTCTCCACTATGGAAACAATAAGTGTAGAACACAATGTTGATTTTAAGCTCAATTTCTCCTAAAGAGAAGACCCATTATATTTATTATAGCCATCAATGTTGTCACCTAGCCAGCGTCGATAGCACGGTGAACACACAATTTCTCATTCTGTCACTGAAGTGAAGCAACACACAGCGAGGCTAGGACTTGGATGAGTGACCATTCAGACTCGAAACCTCGTGGTGCTGGCTATTTTCGGCCCCAATCAGGCAATGTGAGGTTAATTTGAGTAGCTGGTTTGTGAATTACCAACAAATGGACGGTAAAACCTACGTCGTAATATGGGGGGTAGTATGGGGGGGGGTAGTACGTCGTAATAATGGGGGGAGGGTAAAACCTCCCCCCAAAAAAAAACAAAACATCATAATAATACTTCCATACTTTTACGCCTGTACTTTCCATACCACATCAGCCTCCCCGACACCCACACCTCCCCCCTTACACTTTTCTTGTACTTCCCCCACCCTAGTCCTGTTTTTCGCAACATAATAATAGCTAATATCATCCCCCCCTCCCCCCTGAAACCTGCCTCAGCAAGTGTTCCTCGGTTTATCTTGCGACAAAATTGATGATGAAAAAATCTTGTACTCGACTCTGCAAGTGACAGTCGTGGAGGATGGAGAGAACAATTTATTACAACGCTCCAGCCAGACTCCTCATGGGGACTCTGAATCCGCTGGGGAGTTCTGGGGACTGGAAGATTGTTTAGATTTTTTCAGGTTTTTACTGAAAGACGCTAGAACCATCAACCATCATATTACGCATGAGGTTTTTTTAAGATTGAAAGAAACGTAGGGTAGTCAAGTGTTCATAAGGAATAATTGAGAGAAAACTGATTTAACAACGCAAGACATAATTATGTATGGTATGTCATATGTGTATAGGGACTGTATACCTAGGTATATGACTTTTCTAGTTTAGTATAAACAGACATCAGGTTCTATACAGTCGATAATGGTCCATTTCCAATCATAGAAAGTAGTTTTTTTATTGCAAGCAGAGCTCAGAGCTGGTAATTAGAGGAGAGTAATGATACAAGGAGAGAAAGAAATTCAGCTCGGATTAGTTAGAATCGATCGTGAAATGGTAAGGATTATTATTATATCTCCCTTGTCTTTATCCCATGCTAGCTTGTTGCTATTAGGGTCGCATTGTTTTATTTATTTATTTACACTTTACTAATAGACACATTTTATATACAACACAAATAATTACAAATTAAAATACAATATAATAGAAGAAAAGAATAAAGGAAAAATAAAAAAAATATATACACAATATATGTCCTAACTAAAGGGTGGGGTTATTGCCTTTGGCAATCTCTTCCACCCAACCCTTTTTTTCTGTTTTTTTTATGAGGAATTGTTCAACCTCATAGTTGAGTTTGGTACGTTTTTTACTGCCGGAGGCCTTTCAGCCCTTCCTATCGCCAACGATTCTATGTATTTGGTTTTTTAACATCCTGATCAGGACGGGAGTGTTACCCTCCATTAGCTGGGAATCGTAACAGCCACCTTCATAAACCTCACCCAGCCTGGGTTGGGCCGGAAATGCCAGCCTCACGTGTTTGAAGGGAACATAATTTGTTTTCTCGAAAAGTCTGCACCAACCGGGAATTGAACTCGGGATTCCTGGACTACGAGCAGTAGTCATAACCGTTACACCACGGAGGCTGGGGTGAGGAATGTTGTTATTATTAGTATTATCAGTTTCTAGTAGTCACTGTGGCAGAGTGAGTTAGCGCGCTAGGCATTGCACACATGGTGACCTGGGTTCGATTCCCAGCGGGGGAGGATTTTTTCTGCTCTGTACTTGGATGTTCGGGGTCCACTCATACCTCGTGAGGAAAAATGAGTAGCTGCTTTGATGTGAAGCAGCGACCAGTGGCAGAATCATAGGCAAAAATAATAATTCAAGATATTGTAAATTAAAGTGGTAAAGTCCTATGATTCTGCGCTACCCACTAAAATTGTGACATAATAACACAAAGAAAAAGCATTATTATTATTATTATTATTATTATCAGTTTCTGAATATAGCATAATTTTGTAGGTATAAAAGGCCAAGATATTTCTGAAGGAAGTTGGTTAGCGATTAGTTGAGCGTACTGATGAAAGAAGGGCTGCTGCATTCCTTAGTCAAAGAATTTCACTCGGCATTCAGCTAGGAAATTCTGCAGCAGTGATTGGCAATGTGCCAGGATCCTCAAAGATAGAAGAAAAAATATCTTATATTTTTCATAGGTATACTATTAAAAAAAAATTAAAATAGTAATTAAATTTTACTTATAGTAATTTTTTTTTTTTTTATATGAACATTTATTTTAAGAGAGGTTATAACAATCGAAGTCCTTGACCTAGTGATTTTTTATTTTACTTAAGTGAGACAAATAAATTTTTGTCTCACTTAAGTAAATTAAAAAAAAAAACATAGAACATCAGAGATCATTTTTGACTAGACAAAGGTTTCAAAAATTCCATTTGCTAGAAAATTATAAACAAGCTCCAACCGTAAACTCATTCAGTCTGGTTTGGGCCGGAAAGTAGGTACCAGAGTAAGAAAGAGAGAGAAAAAGAGAGAAAGAACAGTGAAAAGATAGAAATTAATAAGGAGGAAAGAAGAGAAGAAAATAGAAAACTTCCCATCCTAAACAGACAAAGACAGCTAAAAAAAAAAAACGGGAAAAAAGGAGAAAGAGAGAGGGAGAAAAAAGGAAAGAACATGAAAAAATTCACTTTACAAAATAAACAGTTTGTACATGAAATTAGAAGAGGAAAAAATGGCTTCAGGTCAATTTTCCTAAACAAAAAAAAGTTAGTTAATAATGACGCTTCTCTTCCCCTATTCCTCCTTCTCTATATCCCTGCTTATATTCTCCCTACTCTTATTTTTTCTTCTTTTTACATAATGCCCATTCCTAGAGACATAAAATTAAAATCAGAAAAAATAACTTTAAATATATCTAATTATTATTATATTTTAGGGCTAAATTTTATTAGAACTTTTTTTTGTAATAATATTTATTTACAGGAGAGACTTAACAATCAGAGCCCTTGCTCTATATTAGAACTTTTCTTACGTTAAATGTAACATGATAAATTAAAAATCATCAATAAAACTAAGTGGTCCACATAAAGAATTGTAAATCTCCGCTAGTTTTTAATCAACATATTCAAATATATTAATCCAGAGTCAATAGTCTAGTTTACACTATTATACATTTTAGTCTTATTGAAGCGTTTCATCTAAAAATAAATAAAAATAGTTATAAAATATTAATAAATATTGTTATTTTTCTCTTCCTTCGGAAAATTATACAAATATAGACTCTATTGATTTTTAAGTTTTAATCTCTATTTAAAAAATTAATGGAGTTTTTTTTTGTATTTACAACTACAACAAATTGTATTTACAAAAAAAACTCCATTGATTTTTTAGTTTCTGTATTTGTAAGAGAAGATAAAGTTGACTCTTGAACGTGGTAATTAATGTCTCCAACAAAACAAGGAATTATAATTCAGCATTCAAAACATGAGTTAGGGATAGGGAGAGAGACAGAGATAGAAATGGGAGAGAAGAAAGAGGGATAGTAATAAGAGAAAGAGTGAGAAATAGGGGGAGAAAGGAACGAGTGAGAAAAGGAGAGGGAATGGGTAGAGAACTTAACGAAGAAAAAGAGAAGCAATCGAGAGAGAAAGATAGAGAGAGAGAGATAGAGGAGAGGAATTACTAGAACTTTTTATTCAGATGAATATGGCTTCATTAATGAACATTTGAATTGCATTCATCAAATGACGGAGAAAAAGTAAATAAGATAATTAAATTGCGATGTACATACATAAGTAAATAGGATAATTAAATTGTGATATAGGAGCTGTCTCCTGGGTGACACCATTCCTCTCGTCGTAGCTTAACATTAGGTTTTGTCAACGGAAGAAAAGTAACGTGACCAATGACAATAATAATAATAGACCTCAATTAAAACCGTCATAAAATTATTTGGGTAGATCATTAATTATGTTTTTTTCGAGTCTGCACAAGTGTACAGTTGTACACCGTGTTCCTTGAATCAGCAGGTTTGGAAAGGCGAGAAGATTTTTTGTTTGTTAAATTGGGTTTAACGTAGCTTTTACTGCATGGTCAATTGGTCATATCACAAAGACGAATTTTATTTAAACAACGCTTGCATACAAGTCTGCAACCATTGGGACATTTTCATCTTTACTATTCAAGTTTCGTTACATAATTTCGTTACATAATTTCGTCACATAATTTCGTTACATAATTTCGTCACATAATTTCGTTACATAATTTTGGTTATGTGCCAGAGCAAAGACATGAAAATGTCAATTTAATATTTCGTTACATAATTTCGTCACATAATTTCGTTACATAATTTCGTTACTTAATTTTGTTACATAATTTTGGTTATGTGCCAGAGCAAAGACATGAAAATGTCAAAATTAAATATCCAAGTTTTTGAAGCATGGTAGAGTGAAAATGAGATATAGTCGGTAGTTTTTTGATGTACAATACAATTTAAAATTGAACATAAGTATCAAATCAAAACATAAATATTACGATGTTAAAGGTAAGGGAAATAAAATTCCTGCCCCGCTGGGAATCGAACCCAGGTCACCATGCGTACAATGCCTAGCGCGCTAACTCACTCTGCCACGGTGACTACTGATATGACCATGCAGTTGAAAGCGATGTTAAATTTTTGTTTAAAAAAACGCTTGCATACGAGTCTGCAACCATTGGGACATTTTCATCTTTACTATTCAAGGTCCAAAACCCAACTGACCAAATTTCGTATTGTGCGCATGACACATACTTTCTCTCTTCTCTCCCTCTACAATTCAATACTTCGCCATTGTGCGCATGACACACACTTTCCCTCTTCTCTCCCTTTACAATTCAATATTTCGTTACATAATATCGTTACATAATTTCGTTACATAATTTCGTCACATAATTTTGGTTATGTACCAGAGCAAAGACATGAAAATGTCAATATCGTTACATAATATCGTTACATAATTTCGTTACATAATTTCGTCACATAATTTTGGTTATGTGCCAGAGCAAAGACATGAAAATGTCAAAAATATGTAAACAGCTCTTTTGAGCTAGCTAGTCCATGAATACTAGTAAGAGAGAGGATAAGAGAGTGGGAGAATATATAATAATTTCGCCTTACTTACACTGCCCGTGTAGGACTAATAAGTCCCATTATTCCAGCCTTAAGCCAGAGAAGTATTTTATCTTGTTAAAAATCGGAACTGGGAGGGTAACTTGTCCCAGCTGCATTTTGAACCCACGACTTCTGGATTTCTTAACCCACAACTTGACCATTAAGCTACCGGGACTGACTTACCGGGAATATAGAAATTACTAAAAGAGAGGAATATAAAACGGAGGGGTAGAGTGAGTGAGTGAGAGAGAGAGAGAGAGAGAGAGAGAGAGAGGAGAGTGAGTGAGAGAGAGATTAATTTCATATTACTGGGATGATGTAATGGAACTTTTTATCTGTATCTGTCCTTCTCCCTCCTTCTATATACCATGTACCTATGTGCTTATACATATGTAATTACATTGGTATTCATACTATTTCCCTATTTCCTCTCTCTCACTCATCTTTCCCTTCTGTACTAATCAGAATATCGTAGTTCCTAGAGAATAATAGATCAAAATACTAGAAAATGAATGGTAAAAAATAAAATCATTAATGCATTTGATATTGGAGCATCAGACTTTCTAATTGAAATGAGCGTTCGTTTCAGAAATAATATATTAGCTCTGTCCCGGTAGCTCAGTGGTAAAGGCGGCACTCTATGAATCCAGAGATTCCAGAGGTCGCAGGTTCGAAACCCAGTCGGGACATGACAAGTTATACTCCCATTTGGGATTTTTAACACATAATAATACGTCTTGGGCTTACTGCTGGAATAATGGGACATAATAGTCCTAATCGAGCAGTATAAATAAGGCGATATTATTATTATTATTAAAAGGTAGCGTGATGCGATGCATTGGTATATCTCAAACGTACATTTAACTTTTTTATCGGCTTGAAAACCTGAGGTCACCAATGGGCGTTACAGCCCGGGGTGGGCCTTGGCCTCCTCACCTGCATGCCTCCAGCCAAGACGGTCTCTGACCAAGCTTCCCCTTCCGGTGACTTTTGGGTCTTTAAAAATCTGGTCCATTTATCTTAGACGGGTCTGCCTCGCCTAAGATGTAGCAAATATCTTCTTCTGGTGGCAAATATCTTCCCGTTAAGTGTTCACTTAGGGCCGAATTATAAACAGGATTAAAGTTAAGATAAGCGAGACACTCCATCAGCTCGGGCTATAGTGCGCTGTCATTGGTTGAAACTCTGACTTGATTACTTGTCTGGCTTATCTTAACTTTAATCCTATTTCATAATTTGATCTTAGGCATTCTACCTATGTTCTCTTTACTAGAATACAAAAGTGTTAATAAAAAATTATGTTTTGTTTACTCCCATGTGTTACAGAAATTTGAATCTCTAGACATCATCTGGCCAGATGTGTCGGCCCAACAGGTCTTGTCAGCTAACAGAAGTACGTCTCAAGACCACCCACCTAGAAAACATTTAGCTGTAAAGGCCAACTGGCCTGTTCGTATCTGCTGAGTAAATGCTGTAATGATGTCCTACACACGTGTTGAGGACATGTCACAGATTTCTTGAAGATGTGATTTGAATGTCCAATGACCAACCATTATGGCCTAAAATCCATGTATGTTTGATAATATAATTATTATATCATGGCTTAATGAATGATGGTGCGTACGTACTGCGTAAGAAATAGGATAGGTATTACGTATGTCTAATACGTCCGTAATAAAGATCACTGATGGCATCAATGCCACTATCATTGATCATGATAACAAAATTTATTAGTTATTGCCTCATAAGAACGATGAAAAGTATTTCAGTACTTCCTCAATTTCCACTAATGGTTTGTTGCTAAATGGGCTCATCATAAATAAACTTCCTCAATTTATGAAGAACCTGACGGGTATGTAATTATGTATGGACATTATTGGACATAATCAAATCAAAATATTATACAATCTATAATGCACGTACATAATAAAATATAATTTTCATATAAATCACCCTGAACTATTAATAAAGAAAAAATAGTTGACAGTTTGAACACGTTTAAGTAACATTCATAATATTAGTTAAGACAAAACAAGAGGTCTAAACGAAATAGTACAGATTATTATGTACGTGTACGTTTTCTCTAGGATTAAGTTCGATGATGCATCTTATAGAGAACCTTAGATAATTGAAAGAAATAGAGAAAATGCCGTACATCGCAAGACACAAAAATGGTAAGTAAGCTTAACAGTATAGCTCTGACGCAAACGAGATTCAAGTTATGAGCTAAAACTCCCAACTGAAAAAAAAAACAATAAAGCATAGAAAACGTAAAAAGTTTTTTTCTAAATTAGTTGCCAAATTAACTAGTTAAGCTACACCCTTCCTCAAGTCGGAGTTTCAACCAATCACAGCGCACTATAGCCCGACTCGAGGGACAGTCTGGATTATCTAAAGTTAAATTCTGTATTATAATTCAGACCTATCAAATTGTGACATCACCAATTTGATTAACACAAATAAATCATATTTGTTTATTTTTTAAATAATCACACAGGCAATAAACCCTAGAATGTAAAATATATTTGTATCCTGGTAAAAGAAGTGTACTGATGTAAGTAATTACATTATGTATTACACTGTATGGATAGTATAATATACCGTGATTATTACCACGGTATCAAAAGAGCTAAATTTCGTTTGTATAAAATTCCCTTTAAGCTAGAAAATTCCAGACATAATTTCAGGTCACAAGTTTTCGGATGACAAAGGAATTCAAAATAATTATCCATCCAACGGAATCGGATTTGCTTTGATCTCGTCCTGTCTCGCTGCTCTTCATTTGGTTTGGTCCTTCATATATTTTTCTAGTATTATTTTCATTTTAATGAAAACGTTATGAACTTGTGGAAATATAGCATGTATTAATATTTACGGGTATATAATATCGTATGTCTTCTTTGAACTGACTTTAGAGAAACAGAATACCACGTGGTCGGGAGTTTTATGGTATTCGACCTCACGGATTTTGCATAAAATATAAACTAATTAACTGTTAGGGAAATCTTTAATAACATAGATTAGCTAAAAGAAATGATTATTTTGGAAGAAAATTACAAGAACAACATTATTTACTTATCAAATAAAAGAACGATTTACTTGAACATAATTGAGAAATAAAACACCGACCTTAGTAGCTCGATCGATGAGGCGGCGGACTTGTAACCTGGAGGTCGGTGGTTCAAGTCCCGGTTTTAGCGTAGATTTCGTAAAGTGAGTTTGAGTAGTTGTGATATTACGAAAGTGATTAACACAAATATGATAACTTTAGTTGAGAAAAAACAGAAGTGGAAAGCATACGAGTATATAGCATAGGAACCCAGGAGAATGCAGCAAGGGAGATAAGATGCTGGAAGAAAAGACAAGAAGACAGAGAG
Organism: Bactericera cockerelli; assembly: GCA_024516035.1. Classification (NCBI taxonomy): domain Eukaryota; kingdom Metazoa; phylum Arthropoda; class Insecta; order Hemiptera; family Triozidae; genus Bactericera; species Bactericera cockerelli. Next base: position 35,197,919 of record CM044959.1, read on the forward strand.
GGAGAGATTTAATATTTACGGGTATATAAATGACAGACGAGCCATTAGGAAGAAAGATAAGACGAGAAATTAATGGTGAGGGTTTTCTTATGGGTTTCCTAGTCAAGCAGGCACTTTCCTCCAGGGGTCAAACATTAAACTATGTTTGAATCAAATGGGTTTCGGTGTAAGAGAAAGCCACAGGCTTTAACCTCGCTCCTTGGTTCATGTTATATGTAGTTGACCAATAAAGTGTTAAATAATAATAATAAAATATCCAATTGAAACACACTTTGTATCACTGTGTTTCTTTCCTAATATAGAATTTCTGTGATCCATTATTGATCATGTACTCATAAGAGCTGTCCCCAAAGATGCTGCTGAAATAATTTCATCTTCAAAAATGTTCATTCTACCCTGAAATGTTTTACTAACTAATGACAAGCATGTTTGAATTATGTATACTGTGTCAGTTGGCAACTCTCTTTGTTTAGAGCAGTTCAAAATAAAATTAAATTTATTTTGTTAATAAAAAATTACGTAAAAGGTACATAATAGATACATAGATAATACTTACACATAAACCCACATGTTATATTATCATGGAACTAGCCGCGTTGCGGCCTGGCCTGCGGTGCGAGTGAGCTTATTCAGGCATGGCCGACATGTAATTAATATAGTAAAAGGAATTCAGGAATAATATATTGTAATATTTCTGGGGAAACCCCATAGATTCAATATCATTGTTATTCCTGAAATCGCGAGAATTGCCTCATAACCAAGTATAAACCAATTTCTCTCTTCTATTCACGTTACATGGAAAGAACATTCTATCTTTGTTTTCATCATACACATGTAGTCTTTTTTTTAAAAAAAAAAAAATCATAACTATTTACTGACTAACAGGTGTCCTCTAAGCCCAAAGACTATTCTTTAAATAAGAGGGATACCCTAAATGACAAAACCACCGAGGAAACTGAATTTTACGAAACTAAATTATAAAAACTACAAAACTCAATGTACCGTAGGAGGGGGCGGGGGGCCTTCCTTTGTGTTTTAAGTATTTCAAGGGCTTCTCAAAAATGTGGTTTGTTTTTGCTCTTTCTGTCGGACCTGAAATCTTCTTGTTTATTGGCTTTTATCTCATAAAAGTGAAGCAGATAGAATGATACAACAGGACGAGAGACCAGTATATCCTTCCTCTCTCTCTACCTCTATTTCTTTCTAATCATATATTATATTTCCCTCTAAATTTGCCCTCACTTTTCATTACATCTCTTGGTTTTTCTTCTTCTCTTTCTCTCTCTTTAGTTCTCTCTCTTTGGTATTTTCTTCGCTTTCTTCTATCATTATATCTTATTCCCCCTACACAATATTTATCGCTCTCTTTCTGTCTCTGTCTCTCTCTCTCTCTCTCTCTCTCTCTCTCTCTCTCTCTGTCTGTCTGTCTGTCTCTCTCTCTCGTTCACTCCTTACCCTTTCCCTTAATCCCTTTCTCTACAGGCTACTCTGTTTCCCTATTACATGTTTTCCTCCCCTGTAACTTTTATCCACATATACTCGTAGAAAGACTTTTGTCTTCCTATTTCTAGTATTTTCAATTTTCAGACCAAAGAAAGTTTTCTTACAAAACAATTCATTAAAAGAGTCTTGTGTATATAAAGATATCTGTAGATTAACTCGGAAGTACCCACCTAATTTGTACTTAGAAGTATAATTGAAAATTTAGTTGTGTAAATTAATGTTTATAGTTTCGATCACTTTTGAGTTTTGTTTGGATAGTTTTTAGTGTTAGTAGTTATGTAGGTAATCTCATTATCTATTATTGGATTTTTTAATAAAAAATTATAATCTGGATTCCAAAATTTATTTGAAAATTATTTAAGCAATAATAAACTCGCCTAGTACTTATCTTATTCCAGTAATACGGGTGGACCCTGTAACATCCATACTAATACGGTGTATTAAGGAACCAAAATTTGCGACTCGGCTGGGATTTGAACCCAGATCACCTTACATGCGAGACTAATGCGCTACTCAACTCGGCCACGATGACAACAACTGCGTGATGAAATAATAATAATTAATATTTATGTACTTTATTATGTAAGCCCTGCATTATCTTCAAAGTCAACCTTGTTTCTTAATTTATACCTTGTTTGTTTGTATAACAGCACGCTTAATATTTTTCAAGTTCTTAGCAGGATGTAGATTTAGTAAGAAAATGGAGCGGAGAAAATAGAGTGATGGAGAGAAAAAATGGAAAAGATGGAGAGAAGGAGAGAAAGAGAAGGGTAGATCGACATGGAGAGAAAGAGAGAACAGAAGTGAGAGAGGTATAGAGAAGGAATGAGAGAGAGACAGAGATGGAGTGGGAGTTGATTATTTAGATAGGTACATAGGTAGGTACTCGTATTTTTTTGTGGACGGGGGGGGGGGGGGGGGGGTGTTTAACGTTACTTTCAACTGCATGGTGATATCTGAACGGGGGTGTTACCGTCCATTCGCTATTGTAAATCAAATAAGAATAAAATAAAAATCGAAAGCAAGGTTTTCTGGGAATTTATTGAAGAAAAGTGGGATAAGGAACTGCCACAGTAAATTATTCTGCAGTACATGTGTAAAAGATTGTTAAATTTTCTCAAAAAACGTTTAAAAATATTTAAAAAAAAATCGAATTCGAAAAATAGAAAGCGACATTATAAAAGTGGCAAGTTGTGGATAGGAGGGTTAGAAAATTAAAGAGTTCATACTGTCGACTAGAGTGCAATATTGCGGAAAATAGCACACAAATTTTCCAATATGAATGTATTGAGAAGGATATGAAAGATATAGATTAAGCGAAAGAAAAAATGGAGAGGTAGAGAAATGAAGAGAGAGAATATTTTAAAAGAGAGAGAGAGAAGAAGAAGAAGGAGGAGGGGAAGCGGGAGAGAGAGAGAGAGAGAGAGAGAGAGAGAGAGAGAGAGAAGAAGGGAGAGAATGTATGAGTGGTAAGATTTTGAGAAAAGGAGGGAATATTGAAGTTGAAATTTAAACTCTCGTCGTCGACTGAGAATTTATCTTACAGGATACTAAAAAAGGAAGACATTTTATAAAAAAAAACCAACCGAAGAGAAAAATTGAAGATATAAAACTTAATCAAATAAATTTTATATACCTTTTAGTATTGTTGATGTTGAAAGAAAATCCTCCTATTTATTGGGACAGAAGATAATATATCTATCTTAGTATTGAAAGTATGATAGTACATAGTAAAATATCCTTTTCGGGGATTTGATTTGAAATTTTGAACTCGCAAACTTAAATTTAAATGTGGAATTCTTTAAAATATTATACTACTGATTTTGAATGTAAGAAAAACAAGTAGGTAAACTATTTCTATGAGCGCCTAATATTTATGTAAGTATGCAATGTGAAATGCAAAAACAATAATCATCAGTAATTCAGCTATCAGCTGTCTCCATAAGTTGTTTCGAGTGAAAACCCGTATCCATAAGACGATCAGTAATAACATTATATACATACTTACCTATTAGATAGGTTAGTAACTACCTATATGCGTAGGTACTTTTAAAATAAATAATATTACTATTACACTGTATCAACATTGCATACACACTTACACAGTATACATAATATTATACCTAACATAGCGAATATTATTATAATTATATTTCTTGAAAATTCAATAACATTATTTTGTATTCGAATTCATCTTGCATTTAATACGGAAGTTTTATGTGGATTTTTTTTTTCTTCGAAATGTCATACATGTAAGTTAGTTATAACACACGCATACCCTTGAATCCAATGAAATTATTGAATGATTCTGAACACACTACGTAAGAAGAAAATCTCGATTTTTTCCATTGGAGTGGGAAAACAGCATGAAAACTATGGAATTTTCCTGAAGCTGATATTATTTTTCATTTGGATCGTGGATCCAAATCGTGCTTAAAATCGTGCATAAAAACAATGGTTATCACTTTTTTGAATATTTATTCTTTATATTGTATTTTAACATAAAGTATTTTTCTAGTTTTTTTTTCGTATTTGTGTTAATCAAACGCAGTTTACAATTTTTTTGATATAATAGGTACAAGGCCGCAGCTTTATCGATCAAGCTACTGAGGTCGGTTATAAAGTTAAAATATCAATGAGTTTATTCTGGAGTATTCGACAGTTCAAAGGACTGTTTTTTGAGAGAGAGAGATTATTATTTTATTTTTTTTAATCTGAATTTAATTTTTTCATTTTTTAGTTCGACCCCAAAACATCTATCCAACTTTTGGAAACAAAATAGGTATTCAACTTTCAATAACAATAATATTTTGACAGCCTACCATATTCTCAATCTTTTCGTCCCTTCTCCTCTTAACCCTTCCCCTCTTATCTTCCCTCTTCTCTCTCTCTCTCTCACTCCTCCAGTTCCTTTCATCTTTCCAACTCGGTTTACTTTTCTCATCTGTCTAAGTTTCGACCACTTTGTTGAACTTCTCCACTACCTTGTTCAATCCACCCACTCAATCACTTGTACAAATTTACACGGTGTTTATAAAGTTTTATTGATATAATTTTATTATTCACTTGAAGACTTAAACACTCAATTTATTTATATTCAATGAAAGTTTTTTTTTTTAAGTGGGTTTTAACGTCGCTTTCAACTGCCATGGTCATATCACGACGGGGGTTTTACCCTCCATTCGCAGGAAACTCACAAACCTGCTACTCACATTGACCTCACCCAGCCTGAGTGGGGCCGGGAAAAGCCAGCGTCACTAGAATTAGAATTTGAATGGTCACCCATCCAAGTCTTAACCTCGCTGGATGTCGCTTAACTTCGGTGTTCTGAAGGGAACCGGTGTATTCAACATGCCATCGACGCTGGCTTATAATGAAAGTTTAGAAATAACATTTCAATTTATTCCCTAAAAAATTCCAAATTATAGTCCTCTGTTAAAATAAGAACTAAAGGAGGACATCTTTGAGGTTCAACATGGATTCACTTTTTGACTGATTCAAAAATCTCTTTATTTCTGAAATGTAGCAATTTTTCAGCCACCCATGTGCTTGCCCGATCTCCCCCAAGCCTCAACACCTGGGCTGGCGTGTTTCCCTTTATTTATTACCCGTCACTCCCATCACAGGAACAACAACTACCTTACGTGCCGAGCAGTGTACTGTTTACTTCCGAACAATATTGGTTGTTGTGCAATACTAACAATTGTAACGATTGTGACTACTACCCGACTAATTTTCACATAGAAAATTCTGTTCCCTACGAACACGTGAAGCTGGCATTTCCGGCCTTATCTAGGCTGTGTGAGGGTAATTTGGGTAGTTGGTACCCTGTTCTGACTAATTAAAACAAGGACATTAAAACCAAATAGAATAAATGGACATGAAATGAGCCTAGACATTGGATCTGGGCGTCCATATACATATTTATAATCTTCTCATCTGTACTTAGTACTTACGGACTCACGGACACGGAATTATTAATATTTTAACAACATGTAGTTACTATGTACAATTGTACATCTATGTTTAAATCAACAGTTCTCTATTTTATAGGTACAGATAATATGTAGAAGAGGGTTATTCAGCAAAAATTTAGCGTATTTCGTAAGATATCTGAATCTATTCATTGTTGAACAGTGTCCAGATTGTCCAGTAAGGTGCAGCCATGGTAAGGGAGCCCCTGATTCACACTCTGCTAATGCCACCTGTTTTCAGCCCAATAAACACCGGACGATTTTAATTATCTGGCTTGTAAGAATTAATAAGTAAGTAATTCGACTTTTATTTCCTTTGAAGCCAACAATTATTTTGCTACTCATTCGTGATGAATTTCTCAAAGAAATTTATAAAAATCCATGTACCGGTTGGAATTCGAACTCACGATTATCCACGCTCCCTGAGCTACCACACTTACCACTCAACCAATCCATGTTCTGCCCCATCCATAAACTTTCTTCTTCATTTCTGATGGATGGTACTTCTCTGTCGCTACTAATACGGGGTTTTCTTCTCAAGTGCTCACTCGAGGAGTCTCAAGAGTTTGTTGACAAGACGTATAGAAAGCTGAAACTGTACTCCATTGAATGGAGCTGCATTATTATGTGTGCTCGTCTAGTAATTAGGTGGTGAAGAACTTGAACAAAATAGAGATTATGCAGGAGAGAAGGATGATAGAAGGGAAAATTAAGATAATCAATTAAAAAAAAACCTTAAGATGAAATAATGAAACGCTACCTTTGATAAAAAAGGCAAAGGAAACGAAGAAGAAATAAAATCTTAATATATAAAATCCATTTAAATCATTCATTGATAATCAAAAGAACTCCGAAACAACTGGACCAAAAAACTGAAATTCTGGCTATAGCTTCCATTTGTCATACCTATGGGGGAGGACTAAGAACGATTTTTTAAAAATACTTGCAAAAATCTGAACGGCGACAAAACTTCTTAGTCGCAAAATCAAAAATAGGCTTGAATTTGTATTAATAACAAAAGTTTGTCATAACCAGAAATCGAACCCTAACCTAATTCCTCGAAATTCACCCCGTCAACAACTCTACTGCTGATAAAAGAAAATTAAGGAATGGAAGAAGAAACTAAAACGGAAATAAAATGGCAATCTTAGAAAGGAAGAGATGGAAAATATGTTTCCTTCTTTCCAAAGTGAAGAAGAAGAAGAATAGAAAGAAAGTGGAAAGAGAGAAACAGATTAATTGCCAAGATTTTCTGTTCCATCGAGTTGTAAATTTCAAGAAGAAGATAAAAGATGTCACGATGTGTAAATGTCAAAGCGAGGTGTTGAGTTCGAATTCGGGTCATTTCTTGTTCGACAGAAGAAGGATAGAGAGAGAGAGAGAGAGAGCAGTGAAGGTGGAAAACTGGGGGGAAAAATTACCTATGTGACTGAAATACCAAATGAGGCTGAATTCAGGGATGGAAATTGTATAGTAGGGTGTGCTAGGCGTGTGAGAGATCAAGCGAAAGGTACAGGGTATTACAGGCAGTTAGATTTTATTATTTGGAGGTACAGATAGATGCAGAGATGAAGGTTTGTCTCGGCAAATAGATAGTAGAGAGAGATGAAGTTTTGTATAGGACAATAGATAGTAGAGGGAGATGTAGAGAGATGAAGGTTTGTAGAGGCAAATAGATAGTAGAGGAAGATGTAGAGAGATGAAGGTTTGTATAGGTAAATAGATAGTAGAGGGAGACGTAGAGAAATGGGGGTTTGTAGAGGCAAATAGATAGTAGAGGGAGATGTAGAAAGATGGAGGTTTGTATAGGCAAATAGATAGTAAAGGGAGATGTAGAAAGATGGAGGTTTGCATAGGCAAATAGATAGTACAGGGAGATGTGGAGAGATGAAGGTTTGTAGAGGCAAATAGATAGCAGAGGGAGATGTAGAGAGATGAAGGTTTGTAGAGGCAAATAGATAGTAGAGGGAGATGTAGAGAGATGAAGGTTTGTATAGGCAAATAGATAGTAGAGGGAGACGTAGAGAGATGGAGGTTTGTAGAGGCAAATAGCTGATAGTAGAGGGAGATGTAGAGAGATGGAATTTTGTACAGGCAAATAGATAATAGAGGGATATGTAGAGAGATGGAGGTTTGTAGAGGCAAATAGATAGTAGAGGGAGATGTAGAAAGATGGAGGTTTGTATAGGCAAATAGATAGTAGAGGGAGATGTAGAGATATGAAGGTTTGTATAGGCAGGTAAATGATAGACTGAGGTGTAGAGAGAAATTGGATGGTTTGGTGGAGGTGCTAGACAGCAAGAGCAAAGTAAGGGGAAGTGAATGTTGAAATTAGGAACAGGGAGATGTATGCTGAAAAGTAAGTGTGGGGCGGATCTTAGGAGAGGAGGTGGAGGCTGTGTCACGCACTTCACGGTATTTGCCCGAAAGGTTCAGGAGAGGCCACACCCACACCCACACGCGTGAGTCATGTGACCTATGCCGTGGGGACACTAGACCATACGGGACAACGAGATTACTATCGCGACGCCTACATAGATACAGTCGACATGGTAAGAGATCTAATCTCTAAATCTAATGTTTGTGAAAGATTCTTTCCATTGTTATATAATCCAAAATTTCAGTGAGCAGTAAAGCACGTCGAGGCTAATATCATTTTTGAACTACATAAAACATCATTCTACTATGGCTTGATCGACTTACTTACGCCTTGCACCTCAAATCAGAGTAGAAAATGAACAAGGCTGTAAAAGCTATTCTGATTAATCGAAGGTCCATGACAGCCATTTTTTTGGCTCACCCTTTTTCAATGTAAAAAATTATTTCCTCTGGTAGATTGGTCGAAGTTATTATATTCTTAGGACTTACTCATTTTTTCTTCGAACGACAAAAGCCAACTCGTGCAGAAGATATTTTTCACCAATATGACTCAACAGATCTTTGCCCAAGTTACAAAAACCACCATTCCGTGCAGTCTTTTTCAGTAATAGAAGCAGTTCAATCTTCATGTTGGTGGTATAATTTCATCATTGAGTCATCTCGGCAACAATGTTCATCTCGGAAGAATAAAGAATGATAGAAGAAATGTTGAAAGATTAAACACTAGATAAGGCAGGGATGGGCGAGGCTCCTGACAAGTAAAAATTTAACACTATTAAGTTTGAAAATCTTACTCGCTTCAAGCGAAAATATGATACGGGAAATTTTAGAGTGGCGATCGAGATAGGTTCTTTCTTACCTCTCAAAGAGACAAAGATAGAATTTCACTCATTATGGTATAATTTCAGGATTTTTCTACGATGATTTTCTAGAGATTTTTTCAGGAATCTGGTTACCTCTGTGTATGAACCATCGGAGGACCTTGATTTTTTTTTTTTTTTTTTTTTTTCATAAAAAAGAGAATCATAGAGTACTTTACAACATATTGTTACGCGCTACGGGTTCGGGGGATTAAAGTTTAAAACGCACTTGAGTTTACTATTAGATAATTAAAATAAAAAGTAAGTTTATTATGAAAAATTATAAAATCTCGAAAAGTACAAAATGTCTTATAACAGTTCTACTATCACGTAACACAAAGTCTAATGCTTAAACTGACTCTTAACGCACGCTTAACTGTCTCTTATCACTTACGAATACACTCTGGAAAAACTACTGTACTATCCGCGGAACTACTATCGCACTACAAATCACTAATATCGCGATATCGCACTATCTCGAATTCACATAACTCGCACAAACTCAGTATTTCAACTCCCTCCCACAACCACCGTGCTACCATTATATATCTCACATAAAAGAGCGAGAACACTCCAGCACATTCCGCTCAGAAAATTCGAGAGAAATCGAGATTCGATACCTGTAGCTCACTCTATGATTAAAAACACCGAACTAATTTCCCCTCTCAACAGCTGATTGCTCACACATTTCACAGGGGTTTTCAACTTGCTTGAACCAAAGGGGTATTCAACTTGCTTGAACCAAATCATAACACTATCCCCTCCTTAAAAATTGTTCGTCCCGAACAGTAACTTGCTAATCTTGGGACAACTCAGGTTCTAAATAGGGAGCTAATCTATCTAGATGAATAACTTTAAACTTGCCTCTAGTTCCTTTCTGAATCCTATAAACTACATCATTTATCCTAGTTATTACATGATAAGGGCCTTCCCAATTTTGCTGTAACTTGGGGCAACGACCCTTTCGTCGTTTGGGATTATACAACCATACGAGATCTCCTACCTGAAAACCTACAGAATTACATAATTGGTCATATCGAGTTTTCATTCTGTTGCTTGATAAATTCAATCTGTCACGGGTCCGGGCGTGGATCTCCTTGAGGTCTTGACGAAGGTCCGCCACATAGTCATTGGTCTCGATTCTGTCCTCGCTGGGTGAAGTTCCAAATCTAAGTTCACTGGGCAAACGAATCTCCTTGCCAAAGATGACCAGTGCAGGTGATTGGCCAGTGCTATTGTGCGTCGCAGAACGGTAGGCCATCAGGAACAGCGGTATATGCTTGTCCCACTCTCGTTGATGATCATCAACTACTTTTCGCAGGTGTTCAAGGAGCGTGCGATTAAACCGCTCGACCATTCCGTCTGAGTGTGGGTGAAGAGGGGTTGTCCTAGTTTTCTTGATTCCAAGTGTGGAGCAGACTTGCTGGAAAATTTGGGATTCGAAATTTCTCCCCTGGTCTGAATGAAGTTCAAGGGGAACTCCAAATCTGCTAATCCAATGGTTGACAAGGCAGTCTGCTACAGTGGTTGCTTCTTGGTTGGGTATAGCAAATGCTTCGGGCCATTTGCTGAAATAGTCCATCACTACAAGAATGTAGCGGTTCCCATTGTTAGTTACAGGAAACGGTCCAGCAACATCTATGGCTACACGTTCAAATGGGGCCCCGACGACATACTTCTGTAATTCACCACGGCTTCGGGTACCCGGACCTTTAGATCCTGCACAACTGGAACATCGGCGAATCCAGTCTTCGACATCTTGTCTCATATGTAGCCAGTAAAATCTTTCTCGTAGCTTATCGAGAGTCTTATTTACGCCGAGGTGACCTCCGGATGCTCCTCCATGTAACTCTTCGAGTACTTCCTTAACACGGGACTGGGGTAATATTATCTGCAGTCGACAGGATCTTCCATTGATTGACTCCCACTTCCTCTTGAGAATCCCGGACTCAAGGACTAAAGAGTCCCACTGCGTCAGATAGCTCTTGGTTACTACACTCTTGTCGGATATGTCTTTCCATTGGGGCTTCACGTCGCGCTCCTTCCAAGTGATGACGGGAGAGATATCGCTGTCTTCAAGTTGATCTTTCCGCAACTCTTCATGGGTCCAGCCAGGGTGCGGACTAACAGTAATACGTCGCACTTCGGTTACAATTTGTTTCTCTTCCATACATGTACAGTTTGTGCAGTGCCGCGCCTCTGGTGACTTAGATCGCCAGTTGAATTTTTCTTGTTCTCCCCTCGTGTAGGGGAACCGTGAGCGTGTTCTTTCAGATCGGTAGCGCTTAGTGCAATCACTTTGTAAATGACCTTTCTCGCCACAGGACCAGCACTCTAATGAATTTGAGGCTCGTTTTCTCTTCTTACAATCCCGTTGAATGTGTCCTGAAGTATTACAATTCCAACAACGGATCTCGGTGTTCAAGCGCCGCTGGCTAGATGAAGAATAGTGGTCCATCTCGTCTGCTACTGTCACTTGACGGATCCGCAAGGCGTTACGGGATGCTTGCTTCGCTGATTCAAAGGCGAGAGCATAGGCTAGGGCCTCCGCTGTAGTTTTCTTTCCAGCCAGGCGAACAGCTTGCTGTATCTCACGATCGGCGATGGCGTTGACGAAAGCCTCAGTAGCCACCTCACTGAGAAACTCGGGATTTCCATTAGAATAGGACAGATGAGCTAGCCTCTCAACATCTGATTGAAGTTCTTGTAGAGTCTCGCCGCTTTTCTGCATTCGGTTCCGTAGCTGGATTCGGTAGACTTGGTGCATGTGTTCATCACCAAACCGGAGCTCTATGGCACGAACCAACTCGTCATAGGTAACTTGGCTATCGGCTGGAAGCGTCTGGATGAGGTCTGCCGCGGGTCCACGGAGCGCCAACATGAGAGCAGTCGCTTTTTCGCTCGCGCCCCATAAGTTGCTTGCACACGCCGCCTCGAACTGTCTCTTAAAAATAGACCACGCCATTTTGCCATCAAATACGGGAGGTTTCATCTTAATCGGGTTAGCTCGCTCAATAGGATGGACAGGTGACACCGGGGGGGCACAGGAAACAGCCGGAACAGATGAAACAGGGAAAGCGACAGGTTCGGACGAAGCAGGTAGGGTTACGATGCTCCTCACCTCGGCTAATTTTCTTTCGAACTCTTTGTCCCGATCTTCAATTCTCCTTTCCATCTCGACCACGCTATTGCCTAATTGAGTGACATCCTGCTTGATTTTGTCCACTTCCGACTGAAACAAATCCATCTTAGACTCCAAGCTGGTCTGTAAATCAAGAACACGGCTATTAGTCTTTTCGTTAGCTGTGTTTATTTGTTGAGCGGTTTGTATATTTAGAGTCTTAATGGTCTGGGTCAGACTAGCAAACATCATGGCTAAATTACTACTGTCTGAATTTTCGCTACTTTCGTCTTCAGGCTTACCTTCATCTGTGCCATCCGGCACATCAAATGTTACCTCTGATATGTCTATGGACTCTTGACTTAAGGCCTCAGCTAGCCGGGAACTCAGGTCCGACTTGTTTCCAGAGGTCGATAGCCCTCGGCTCCTTAGCTGGGCTGAAAGCTCTTTGCAGGTCAACTCGCTGAAATTCTTTACTGGCATTGCGAAAGAAACACTTCACACGCAAAATAACGATGTAAAAATAAATTAGATAAAATAACCGATACGAACGCGCGGAAAACCGGAAAGTAGAACTTAAATAAATAATAATAATTATAAAAACACTGATAAAATAAAACTTTAATCGTCACTTCTGACACCACTGTTACGCGCTACGGGTTCGGGGGATTAAAGTTTAAAACGCACTTGAGTTTACTATTAGATAATTAAAATAAAAAGTAAGTTTATTATGAAAAATTATAAAATCTCGAAAAGTACAAAATGTCTTATAACAGTTCTACTATCACGTAACACAAAGTCTAATGCTTAAACTGACTCTTAACGCACGCTTAACTGTCTCTTATCACTTACGAATACACTCTGGAAAAACTACTGTACTATCCGCGGAACTACTATCGCACTACAAATCACTAATATCGCGATATCGCACTATCTCGAATTCACATAACTCGCACAAACTCAGTATTTCAACTCCCTCCCACAACCACCGTGCTACCATTATATATCTCACATAAAAGAGCGAGAACACTCCAGCACATTCCGCTCAGAAAATTCGAGAGAAATCGAGATTCGATACCTGTAGCTCACTCTATGATTAAAAACACCGAACTAATTTCCCCTCTCAACAGCTGATTGCTCACACATTTCACAGGGGTTTTCAACTTGCTTGAACCAAAGGGGTATTCAACTTGCTTGAACCAAATCATAACAATATATTGTCGTATTTTCGGTTTTTTCTTCTTCTAATAATGTGGAAAATACTTATAGGCATATGTACCTTACACAAATGTATCAAAATTATATTATAAACATACTTACATATTATAATTATTATGTACATTTACAGGGTGGTCCTGAAACATGGTGACAACGGCCTACAGGTGATAGCTTGGACCATTTCCAACAAATAATACTCACATACATATAGGTCTATCTCACTTGGTTTCCAAGATAACCGCCATTTTGTAAATTATTTTTTTAAATGAGAGGTACGCTCAGTTAGTTGGCCCTAACTTTTTTATTTTTTATTGTGGAACAATATAATTTTTATTTTCGTAATCCACACAAAATTTTGCATCTAAAAACATCATTGCAACATGCTAAAATGAAACGCTTACCTGGTTTTAGAAAGCAAACTGATCCAGAATGTGGTGGTTGCTGTTTTTCTGTCAAACTTTGAGCTTGATTTGCTCAAAAAATTTCTCCGGTAAAAGTCTGGTTCTCTCTTGGAAAAAAGTGCTGGTTTTGTTTCCTAACTTTAAACACCAAGATCATGGAAATTGGATCAGCGAAAGTGGAGTAAATACACAAGAACGGACTGAAAACGTGACGCGCACTTTCCAAACACTTCTTCACTTCACAGGAACTGTTGGAAGTTTCGGCCTCCGTTTTCGATGCACAGCCTACATCTTCGGCTCAGACTTTTCCTAATGTTCCTGAATATGCCTCTTGTTTCTTTAAAGCTTTCGAAAGCTGTGACAATCCTGGCAACTAGATCTTCATCGCTTTCAACAGGAGTTTCGTACACCAGGTCTTTTACAAAGCTCCATACACAATAATCAAGAGGATTTTTCTCGGGAGTCCTGGGGGGCCATGGGTAGGGTCCTCCACGACCAATCCACCTTCCAGGGAATCGCCTATCCAGCACCTCCCGGCTAGCTCGGGCAAAATGAGCCGGAGCTCCGTCATGTTGATAGAACATGTTAGCTCGGGTTTCCAAAGAAATGTCTTCAAGCAATTCTGGCAAAGTTTCATTGAGAAATGTGACGTAGACTTCGCCAGTTAGGCGATTAGGAAGGAGGTAAGGGCCTACGAGATGGTCACCGATAATACCTGCCCAAACATTCACGCTAAATCGCCACTGATGATGAACATTTTGAATGGCATGTGGATTATCAACACTCCAATGTGGCTATTGTGAATATTGAACATTCCACTATTTGTGAAACATGATTCATCTGTCCACAGAATCTTGCACTCAAAGGCAGGATCTTCAAAAACCCTCTGTAAGTACCATCTGGCAAAGTTTACTCTTGGTTCATAATCTTGGGGTAGTAAAGTCTGAACTTTCATGAAATGGTATGGATGCATTTCATTATCTTGTAGTACCCTAAGCACACTTTGATGACTAGATCCAGTTCGCTGCGCCAGTACTCTTGAACTGATTCTAGAATTTTGTTGTACCCTTTGTAGGACATTTTCTTCAAAGTTCAGTGTCCTCACGGCCCTATTGCGCCCTCCATTGACATTATGGGTGTGAAAACTTCCCGTTTCTCTCAACCTTCTATCAATTGCTTGGAAGGACACTCTGCTTGGTACTTGTCTGTTAGGGTACCACTGGGCGTAAATTCTCGTAGCTTCTCGAGCATTCATGTTTGCAGCTCCATATGCAAGCTGCATGTCTGCCATCTCTGCGTTACTGAACCTAGGCATTCCTCACTTAACTCTTAAACGCTGATGTAACCTAAACCACATCTACCCTCAACTGAAGCCTTAGGCACCTAATTAAGCACTGTAGGTACTCACTTTCTTACTTTTATTGGTTAAAAAGTGTAACACTTGAGCACTGAACCACAATAAATCATTACACCTTGACCACCAGGAAAGCGAACATAAACTAAATGATTGATAGTAAATTTTTGAATGCTGACATTTGAAAAAATTACTGGCCAAAAGTTTATTTTTCACACACACACGATCGGCGGCTTTCAAATGAATTTCAACATGTAGATAAAACAACTTGTAATTTTGGCTTTAAAGAAGCTTTAAAGAAACAAGAGGCATATTCAGGAACATTAGGAAAAGTCTGAGGCGAAGATGTAGGCTGTGCATCGAAAACGGAGGCCGAAACTTCCAACAGTTCCTGTGAAGTGAAGAAGTGTTTGGAAAGTGCGCGTCACGTTTTCAGTCCGTTCTTGTGTATTTACTCCACTTTCGCTGATCCAACTTCCATGATCTTGGTGTTCAAAGTTAGGAAACAAAACCAGCACTTTTTTCCAAAAGAGAACCAGAATTCTACCGGAGAAATTTTTTGAGCAAATCAAGCTCAAAGTTTGACAGAAAAACAGCAACCACCACATTCTGGATCAGTTTGCTTTCTAAAACCAGGTAAGCGTTTCATTTTAGCATGTTGCAATGATGTTTTTAGATGCAAAATTTTGTGTGGATTACGAAAATAAAAATTATATTGTTCCACAACAAAAAATAAAAAAGTCAGGGCCAACTAACTGAGCGTACCTCTCATTTAAAAAATAATTTACAAAATGGCGGTTATCTTGGAAACCAAGTGAGATAGACCTATATGTATGTGAGTATTATTTGTTGGAAATGGTCCAAGCTATCACCTGTAGGCCGTTGTCACCATGTTTCAGGACCACCCTGTATATGAATACTAAACTATGTATGTTGGCTTTGGTTGTCGAACTTGTTAAACTTTAATCAGCCTAATTCAATTTAATATCTGCCATAGATCGAATGACTCCCGTACTAAACAACTTGCACCACAGCGTATGAATGTATGTACACGACACTTTTCTCACTGCTGGTTGAGGGGTAGGAATACATGGGAGGGGAGGGGAGTATTTCTACTGTGGATGGGGAGTGAGATAACTTGGGGGAGATGTTTCTAGTGAAAGCTTTGCTCATGTCTCCGTCACCAGGTCTGAAATCCAGGCCGATTCATCATTGTCAGGCTCCTTGCTACTCATTCACGCCCTTACGTACGGGGGTTCCATCTGCTCTGACAGAGGATTTCGGAGAGTGATCTTTCTACCGTTCGGACAGTCAAACTGCGTCTAATTCTTCAGGTCAGGTATTTTATGTGGGCAAGAGTAAAGATGATGTTTCAAAGACAGCATCCAGTATTCTTTGGACTTTTCCTCCTAATTCCTCTCTGGACTAACATTCACCAACTTTAATATAATGTAAAAAAAAGATGATGTTTTCTTTGCTATATCCGTCATATAACGAGAATCAAACCAACCTCAGTAGCTTGGAGGCGGTGGTTCAAGTTCCAAACTACACAATAATTTAGTAAAGCGAGTTTGAACTTAAGTTTAAACTTAACTTAAGCTATCATCCATTACACGTCTCCATTATGTCATTAAAGTTAAGCAACATTCAGCAAGACTAGAACTGGGAAAGGAGCAAGACCATTCAAATTTAAACCCTCGTGTTGCTGTTGGCTATTCTCGGCTCCTTTCAGGCTGGGTGAAGTTAATTTGAATAGCTGGTTTGTAAGTTTACGGCAAATGGAGGGACATAAAAGAACTGTGGTCACCATCTTGGCTATAATCTAAAATTCTACAAGATAGCAATAATACATATTCTATTTTCTTTTTTTGAAATAATTAATGAATATAAGAGAACCATCATGTATACGTATAAATAGAATAATATTATCCACCAAAGTATAAACTCAGATACATAATAATATGAGATGTCCCTTCTCTACAGGATAATAAGTCCTTATACAAGCAATTTTGCCCGCATGGGGTACAAACTGCATTATTGATTGAGGCAGGCATGTTTGACGACAAATTAATAAGCTGAAGTATCAACTCCCTCTCTCCTTTCCTCTTTAATCTCTATCTCTCTCTTTCTGAATCTTTTATCCATCTCTCTATCTTCCTCTCTCTCATTCTCTTTTACCTCTGTCACACTCTTCCTAATGCTTTTACCTATCTCTCCATCTTTATCTCTCATTTTCTCTTCGATCTATCAAACTTTCTCCCTTATTAGTCTCCTCTAATCTTTCCCTTTCCTTATCTCTCCCTATAATGTTTGTCTCTCTCCTTCCATCTGTCTTTCCTAATCTCTTTCTCTGCCTCTAGCTAGACTTATACATGACTTTCTCTCCATTGTTATATAATCATTTTACCTACAGTTACCCTCTTGCAATATCTGGAAAACAAATTTGCACAGATAACAATTATTGCAATTTTCACTTGCAGAAATGCCAGCGTCAATGACGCGTTGAGCAACGCGTTACGCAACGTCCAACAAGTTAAAGATTTCGTGATGATGGTATTTCGGCACAACCTAAGCTGGGTGAGGTGAATGTGGGTAACAGGTTTGTAAGTTTCCTGCGAATGGAGGGTAAAAGCCCCATCAAGTAGGACCATGCAGTTGAAAAACTGCGTAAAAAATCTGACAAAAAAAAAACAAACTTTTTAATCTCACAGAAACATAAAAATTAAATATTTTATTACCATTCTTTGTGTTATTCTGCCTCAATATTAGTGGATGTCACAGCATTACCTCGGTTTACTGTTTGTCAAATAACTCATTTATAGCACCTGACCCACTGCGTAATTCTTTTTCGGGTTGTCATCTAATCCAGATTATTACAATAACTCATTTTTCCGTTAACCAGAATTAGAACCCGTGGAATTTGAAACTATCTGCGTGCTAGTACTCACCTAAGGGTTACTATCATGCACTTAATCATAATTTCTAAACATGACACCCAAGTACATAACATTTCTTCTCTACAATCTCCTCATCCTCTTTTCTCTTAAGAAGCTCTCCTATTCTTATACCCCACTCCCTTTCAAACTATCTCTTTTCTCACTCTGACCTGCTTTAAACTCTTACTAATATTTATCTTTTCTCTCTCTCTCTTTCTCTCTTTCGGGCTATCTCTCTCCCCTCTACTTGGTCTTGGAATCTCACCAATATTTTCCACGAGGTTTACACACTTTTCTCACTATTTTTATACTCTCTCTCTCCCTCTCTCTCTCTCTCTCTTTTCTACTCTACCTGATCCTCTGGGTGTCCATATTTCAAAAAGCTTTCTTTACCCTCACACTTACTTTAAAGCTGCACTTCCAATCTTTCTCTTAGGGTTCTTCTCTCTATTAATATTAACATTTTCAACCAAACTTTATGAAATAAATTCAATACAATATTATACAAAATTTAAACAAGAAAAGCAAATACCTAAATTTTGATCAAGAGATTATGCCAGGGGCATTCTCCACATCTATGTTATTCTCCTTGTCTGTATATCTTTTTATCTCTCTTTCTTCTTCTTCTCTAAGTTTCCTTATTAAGATAGCTCAATCCCCCTTGTACTTGCTGGACCCTATGTTGACTAACTTCTTACCAATATACTTTCTCCTCTAACTTTACGTCTGATCTTCCATTCTCTCTCATGGGTTCAAAATCAATAACTTAAGTCATTGCTTAGCACCGGTTTTCCCTATCTTACACAGTAGGCAATCCATGACTTAACGCCACAGAGGTATTACAAAAACATCTAGTAATTTCGCCCTTAGTGTTTCATTTTCTCTCCACATATACATAAATGTATGTCCTGATAATCATACTTCTTAATTCTAAGTAGTATTTACCTATTACCTACTATTATTATTATATTACGCTTTATAAGGTAAGTACAAAGTACAATATTGACAGAACAATACAATGAAATTATAAGGGAAAAAAATAGATCGAATAAAGAAATAAGAAAGAAAAAAAAGAGAATAAAGCCGATGTGATACCTAAAGGGCGGGGTTATTGCCTGTGGCAATCTCTTCCACCCAACTCATGTACAATTCTCTGAGTTCTTCCCATTATAATAACACTTTTGGTTCTAGAGTTATTATTAGAATAACAACTCAAACATAGGCAAAAATCATTTTATAATATGAGATTAATAATTTTACATGTATAAATATTCTAGATAGTAATATAAAGGTCAATGATAATATTTTTCACCGTTCTCTTAAGTACATGTTTTATCCCTTACCCAGCGGTTTCTCCTTCTTCCTCTCTCTTTCTATCTCTCTCTCTCTCTCTCCCCTCCTCTACTTTTCTTTCTCATTCTCAACTCTATTTGTTTCCATGTATTTCCTTCACATAATATGAAAGTCTTTACATTTCCCCTCCTCCATGTCTCAAGTCTACACCTCTGTCCCAATAGCACCAGCACTAGGATGTTAAGCACCAGGGTGTTAGTTCTCAGCAAAGGCCATCGTTCTCACAAGTGTTTGATATACGAGCCCGCCGTCATTCGTTACGTGGAGGGGTCTAATAGAATTCCTGCTGCCGACATGTCTCCTGCCGTTAACCCGGGAGAGAAGACATTCTAAAGGGAACAATTCGTAAGCCTTGCTTGAGTACGAGGGAACCTTTGAGTCAGATTTTTCCATTTCCCTTTCATTCACAACTATTCTAATAGTGTACTAGCCCTGATGATAATAAGAAGTTAAAAACTGCCACCAGCGTCGATGGCGCTTTGAATGCAACGGTTCTCATAGGATCACCGAACTTAAACAATATCCTGTGAATTGAATACTTCGTGATGCTGCCATTCCGGCCCAAACTAGGCTGGATGAGATTATTGTGGGTAGCAGGTTTGTGAGATTCATTCTTGTAATTCAACAAATATCGTAAACGTTAAATTATGTAAATAGAATAAATTACCATGTGCAACAACCCCGCCCTAGGACATTATGTAATTATACTAGGTCTAACTGCTGAAAGAAAACCACACATCTCAATAAGTGCGAATTTCGGGCTAGGGTAGGTACTAGTATTATTTAAAAAGAACAATCGCCATAAGTCTTTTGGGGTTAAATTTATTTTATCAAAGTCCTCGATTGGATCATATTACAACTGCTACTAGAGGTAATAGGACAACACTACTCATCGAACAGTAATTTATAAGTCAAGTGACGGCACCATCAATATCCCTGCCACTTATCTATTTCTCCTGCAGAAAGAAATTTATCACCTCCTTACTTAACACAGTAGTAGTCACCATGGGTCGAGTGGCTAGCGCACGCTGCGTGCAAGCCGGTGACCCGGGTTCGAGTCCCGTCTGAGTGGAAAATTTTCTCTCATACTTGGTGAGGAAAGCTTTGACTTTCTAGTGTCTGTTTATGCTTTATAGTAAATATCAATGGCGGTATTACGAGCATGATATTGACACACAGAATTTACTCTCATATTTTTGGTACAACAATAATTTATGATAATGGTTTCATTGATAAATAAAATTATACTCAAATCAAAACAGCAATGAACGTGAGATTAAAGATCTATTATAGTATTATATAATTAGAATTTTTCATTGTAATTAGATAGTGTAAGTAGATTTTTCCTGGGTTTCCATGGTAACAACACGTACTTTTTCAACATTGTAAAAAATCAGGGAACTTCTCCGTTAGTGGTTTGCGTTGTTTTCATCAGATGATGCTTATCTATTCCGGCAACAAGATGTAATTTATTACGTTCTTATTTTGTCTTGAAAATGTGTACATACTGTACAATTTATATATACATATAATTATGTATATGGTGTACACTGTACCTACATACATACAAAATTATTACATACATAGTGGTTGTGGTAAGCATCACGATGTCAGTCAAGTTTGCAACTTTCAAATGCAACCACATTTTTTTAATAAGACCGATAATATTTGTAATTATAATTATATTATTATAGATATCTATCTATCAGAAGAAAATACCGAAGCCATTAGCAGTTTAGCACCGCCCTTAGTCATCATAATAGCAAGTTTACATAAACCGGTAATTCAATGTGTTATTTGCAATATCGGTAGTGAACTGTAATACATACTCTATCAATTTTTAAAATTAACTAAATGATACACTCAACTTTCAAAATAATTTGGAGAAACAGACCCAGATAGATATTTAAGGATATGGTTACATTAATTATTATGAAAGACATTCTTGGAATATAAATGGTTTGTGTTTCAATACGATGATTTCTTGGAATAAACTTATAGATAAAGAGAATGGTACATGAGTAGTAAGAGAGAGAGGAAGAAAGATAGAGACAAAGCGAAAAAAATAGAGAGAGGGCGAGAGAGAGAGAGAGAGAGGAGAGAGAGAGAGAGAGAGAGAGAGAGAGGATATTATTGCAGTTGGGTTCAATGGAAGCTTGATGAGAAAAAGCATTGGAAATCCTCATTAGATCCCCATAAGTAGATTAGGGGACTTTGAGGTGAATTGGGGAGGGTAAACCCCATTAATGTCTAGGGGAGTTTTTAGTACCTATAATACTTTGAGTGGATCAGGAGGAAAGTGACTAATTGACAGGGAAAAGAGACAAAAAAGAGAGGGGAAAAGAGGAGGAAGATGGATAAAGAAATACATAGAAGCGTGAGAGAGATTAGAGGTAGGTATAGTGAATGGAATAGGAAATGAAAATAAGAAATTGGGTGTGAAAATATGTATAAAAGGGATTTAAAAACGAAAAGAGACTAGAAAAAAGCTAGAGGGACAAATTTAGCTGATTTAGGCTGCTTTTAAGTTGGAGAGAATTCACAATTGAACGAAAGTTAAGTCCAAGGCTCGAAGTAGTAATACAAATATATTAAGCAGATCATACTTCAATTTGTAATCTTTATTTTTGATTTGGCCTTTAATTTTACTTAGTTATTCAATAAATACCCAAATTAAACTATTAATCTTCACATTGTCCCTTGTATTGCTTTGATGCGATACATACATGATATACAATTCCTCAAGAAGAGAGTTAAAAATAGAGAATAAAAACACAACCAATTTACCATTATAGAGAGCAAATATTTTGTCAAAACTATTTGATATAAGTGGAAATTGAACTGACGACCTTGAAGTTCAGAAGTATAAAGTTAAACATGGTGAACTAAGCCCTTTACACAAAAATCTGGAAATTGTATGATCATAAGTATAAATATTATGATGTTGAAAACGCTTTCGATGGAAAAGGAGAAAATCTCTTGGATTACTCTTTGGAAATGGTTTACAAAAGCCGGAGGGCCAGAGAAAAGCGTGTGGGAAGCAGAAAAATAATGAAATTTTTCCAAGGAAATAGTGAGAACTCCTAACTCAAAATTGAGACGGTGAAAAATGAAGATAAAAAATAATATCTACAGGACTATGTAAGAGAAGAGAGAGAGTGAAGGATTGAAATTATTTGTAAATACGTATTTGATAGTTTTTGCAAAAGAGAGGAAAAGTTAGTGTAATATACTCAAAGTTTAGTAAATCCTGTTAAAACGAAGAAGTTCTGAAGGAGATTGTTGACCTGTAAATAGTAAATTAAAATAAATTTAAAATATTGTCTTTTTCTATTTATTACTACCGGGTTACACCCACCGCGCCGTCGGCGCGGCGGCGGTATGGCGGTAACATCGCCATTACGAGAGCAAGAACATCATTAGCAAGCGTCAAAAGCCCGCGTTCAATACACCAGTTCTAGGTATGTCACTGAAGGGAAGCAAGGTCCAGCAAGGTTTAGACTTAGATGAGTGGCCATTCAAATTCGAACACTGGTGACGTTGCGCTGGCTATACCCGGCCCAACCCAGACTTAGTGAGATGAATGTGGGTAGCTGGTTGATAACTTTTCATAGAATAGAGAGTGGAACCCCAAGCTCACTTTGACATTAGCACCTCAAAATAAAAAACAAACAATATGAAGCTGAGTACTGAATAATATTTTTCAAACAAACAAAATGAAAGAATAATAATAAAAACACTGCCAATTATGGACACAATACTTCCTCGTGATTGCTTCACATTGTAAACACGTGCCAATTTTGAGATTTTATAGAAAATTACTTATATCTCCAAAACGGCTCAACCGATTTTCTTCAAATTTGTTTTATATGATAGAATATCGTTTTTTCTACATTCTAAATTCCACAAAATTCTGTATTGGCAAGTCGTGGTCCTTATTTTTTTACTTTTTGGTCCAAATTTTTGGATTTTCTTAAATATCAGAGTCAAATTATAATTAATTTAAAAATAAATATAAATAATCTATGTAAAACAATAATATACATATTCTTACAAAATTTCATTGAAATCGGGTGTACCGTTTACGAGATATAAGCGTTTAAGTAAAAAGTTAGTGGTCAGGCGCATGGTCTCTTTTACCCAGAACCGCTGGTATGAATTCGATGAATTTAAAATGGGACCATCTACAGAATGTCTCCTAGATGTGTGCAAAATTTCATCAAAATCGGTCGAGTAGTTTCCGAGATGTGCGCGTTACAAGGAATTGTTTTAACAGACAGACAGACAGACCGACAGACGGACACAAAACCAAATTTACTCAGTAGGTCATGAAACGTCCAGAAATATGAAAAAATTGAAATCGGAGCAAAAAAATATTTTTTTTTACAAAAACGAACACAATACTTCCGATTTCTAATATTAGAAATTTCTCGGAAGTAAAACACACATACAAAACCCTGACAAAAAGTTGGGATAGCATTATCATTTTAAACATAATATCGCCCTAAATTTTCTCCCTCTCGAAAAAAAAATAGGTCAGGTCTTTATCTGACGACGGAAAAAAATTGGATGGAATTTTGTTTAAAGTACCCAACTACCCACCACAACTTAAGGTAATGTGAACGTAAGAATGTGACCGAATATAAACACACAACGTTTTGGAAAAAAGGTTTTACTTTAGGACGGTAAAATATTTGATAGGATTTGTTCGTAAGGAGATAGTAAATTTTGGTTATAGTGAAAACTCTCATATAAAAGTCTTTCCTTAATCTTGCGTCTCTTGTTTATCTCCTGGGATGTAAATAAAGAGTTCCAGGAGGAGTACTAGCAGAGTCGGAGAGTTTTAGAAAGCGGCTTACTAGCTAAGAGCTTTACACAAAGAATTTACTCACAAAACTTTAGAACACCCACAGAGATATACGTATAAAGTTTTAACAGATCATCATGTGTGAGTAGATTTTAACAAATAGAACCAGACATGGAGATTGGAAATATACTATAACTACTAGATATAATATTTAGATATGGAAATTAAAAACTTTGATCATGCGCATTCAAACATTTCAAAAAATAACAAGAAATAATAAGTAAATGAATTGCTTGAGCCTCAGGATGAAACTTGTAAATCAACACCAAGCTTATCAGAACCTTCTAAATCAACACAGGATTAAGCTTATTAGAACCTTCTGACTTAACACAGGATTAAGAGCAAGAGCAATCGAAAAATTCAGGACAGGCACAGTTTATTATAGGCACAGGAGAGGCACAGTTTCTGAGTACTACCGATAATTAATCAGTGACTTTTTTTGTAAGGTGCTTTAATTATTATGTAATTCTTTATTAGATACAAAAGGACATTATGTACATATAAATAATAATTTTAACAGTGAAAAATCAAAAAAACAATATATACAATAAAAATGAAAAAGAATAGAAAATATTTGAAAACATAAATGTCCTAACTAAAGGGCGGGGTTATTGCCTATGGCAATCTCTTCCACCCAACCCTTTAACAACAGCTGGTCTTTCGCATCTTTTCCGTTTCAAAATGAATTTTTCTATAGCATTTTATTCATTTCAGGTATAGTATCAGGGCGTCAATCTCATTCAAAGAGATCATTTATGGATAGGTTACGAGTACTCTAGACAAGTGCTCCATTATTATTTAGCCTTTCAACAAAGATGATGTAATGATTTTGGTAACTGTAAAGTAACTTTTAAAGTTATTTCAGTTTGGCCTTTAGACTTTAGAACAATGAGACTCATTAGTTTAAATTATAAGGACTGCTCCAAATGACCTACACATGAAGTGTGCCATAAACATTATCAAAGTTTGGGGGATGCTTTTCTAGATGTGCTTTCACTAACACTATCAAGTCAGGTGGACTTTACACATAAGTTTTCTCGTATTTTAGGTGTGCCCTCTGCGAACCATATAGGACATAGGTACATACCTATTTTGTATTGTAAGAAGACAGGGATAACCTAACACAATGGTATTTGGTTGTTTCCGATGATTGGAAAGAAGTATTGTCAGACTAGCCAATCTATTCACAGACATTACAAGCAGTAATATTACGATCCTTATCCACTGAATTTCTTTGGCACCCACCAACCAATCCTTTATCTAAATTATACACGTAAGGAAATTCATACTTTCAGAGCCAGTAATTGCGCTTTTATCTAACTTCCTGACTGTCTTGATTTGTTTTCTTGTTTTCTCACCTGCAACATAAAAAATGGGATATATGGTTAGAACATGAATCAAACACCTCGGCCAAGGTGTGAAGAACGCTTATACAAAGAAAGAGACAGCGAGGCAGAGTGTAAGGTAACGGAAAACATGCATTTTATGTACTTTTAGCCAGCGAAAAGTTCAACATGAATTTCAATCATTGCAATCTTAATATATAAATGTCAAAGTCACTGACTGACTGACTGATCATCGCTCTACAGCCCAAACCGTAATACCTAGCGAGCTGAAATTTGGTAGGTAGCTTTGTCTTATAGTCTAGATGTGCAATAAGACGGGATTTTTCGAAATTTCCACTACAACACCTGCCATTGGCGAAAAAGGATTTTTTGCTTTCACGGCCATGCCTCGGCCCGCAAAGCGGGCGACAGCCCGCTAGTTTTTATATTAGAAATAGAACAGATTTGACAATGAAATTCTATACTATAACTATTTTCTCTCTCTCGGAGACGTTAAAGAGTTACCAGTCATGTTAAGACAAAGGATAATTTTATCAAACAAATCGTTAGAGCCCTTAAAACTTAATAGGGGTGGTGTTAGGAAAAGTACCTAGCCGTAATAGGTGGAATTAGTAGTGATAGTGACAAAACCAACCAACCTCAACCATGAGAAAGAGGTTGACTAATACCGACCCCAAATATTTTTGGGAAAAGGCAAAGTGAAAGAAGAAGAATATTGCGAAACGAATAGTGACGAAGTGAATTCTACCTTTAACTCGAAATGCATTTGTCCGTATCTATCTATATACCGGGTGTTTAATAAAAAACCGGACATTTTTGTTTTTTAATAACATTAAAACTGTTTAAGATAGAGACATGAAGCTAAATAAGCATGTTTTCAACAACGTTTTTAATGTTTATACCAAATTTGATAAAAATATTTTGAACTGTTTACAAATAATAGCTTCCCAAAGTACATGTTTAAAAAACCATTTTTACCGTTTCTTTCGTAATGAACAAATGCTTTGCTTTAATAAATTTATCGATTAATTGGGACAAAAACAACTTACCTTCAGATTAATAATTATGTATTAAATTGATCTACTGAGGTTATTTCAATAAGGTATAGCCAATTAATTGAAGAATTTATAGATCAAATTGACAAAATAACCTTGCCTATGAATTTTATGTTCCCCCGAATGAAAAGGGCTCATAAATTGACTCGACCCAATGTCTAGTCAAGTATGTACAACGTGTTACCACCTATGCAATGAGCCTCATAATATCAACAGCTTTATCGAATGGGCCGGGAATAGCATCAAATTTTATTACGGCTAGCGATAACGACCCTCCCCCCTGTTTTACAGACCATAGCCCCCTTGAACAGCGTATTATTATACCCCTGTATCTGGATAGAATTCCTGATTCCTTTCCAACATCCCTAAACGTTCTTTTTTCCCAAGCTGGCATTTTCAGCTATGGGAAATGGAGGATCATTGATTCGCTAATGTATATTCACTCTTTTCTCTCTCTCCTGTCCATGAAGAGGGAGTAGCAGCAATAGAAAATGAAAGGATGAACGAAGGCAAAAAGAGAGAGAGAGAGAGAGAGAATGAGAGAAACTGTATTCATCATCTTCCCTATTCCTTCACCAATACTTTCAATCTATCCATAGAATCAGATTCTCATGTATTTCAGCTTTCTACAGGCTTTCAACTCAATAAAAAACTCAAAAAGAGGAGGAAAAAGGCAAGATTTAGATGAAAGAGGAAGGGGAGAACATAGGAAGGGAGATGGGTAGGGAGGAAGGGGGGGAGCGGGGGTGGAGAGAAAGAGAGAGAGAAGGAGGGTGAAAGAAAATGGTGAAGGAAAGTAAATCATGGAGAGGAATTTGCGGAGAAGATAGGAGATTAAGGGGAGGGAGAGAAATGGAGAGTTGAGAGAGACATTAGCTGGAATGCGGAGAGAGGGATAGTAGAGTGGTGATTGAGGGAGGATAAATAGAGGAGCGCCTATGGGTGGGGGCTTGTGGAGGAAAATAAGGAAGAAAAGTTAGGTTAGTGGGAGATAGAGGCGGAGGGAGAGAGTATAGGAGAAAGAGTAAAATAAAATCTCCAAGGTCGAATGATTAATAGTGTTAAAATGTCTGATGGAATACTTTTTCAACTTGGAGATTGCCACCAGTGGTTACCCCAGCTGCCATGTTCCACTGCTTCAGAAGCCTGTCGCTGGCTTTGTGACACGAGGGCTAAGCAACGGGGGGGATGCTGGGTGACATTTTACATTTCCAGAGATTAAGAGGAGAAGGAGGTTTTTCTTCATTAATTTTTAGCTTTCCTATCTAGTGCAGCTGAAATGCCTCCTAGATTATTCGTGTACAAATAAACTGTATGTTTTTTTATTGGAAGATTTTGACATGGTAAAGTGTAGTTCTCACCTCGAACTTGTAACCTGCATCAACAACAACAAAAATATTCTCTGTTTCATATTATGTACATTGTACATAATATAATTATGTATACATAAATATGTATATTATGTAGGAAGATTCCGAATCGTTAAATTCATTGATTGAAAAACGATCAAAATAAAAAGATAAATTGCACAATATTTAATAATACTAACATGTCGGTAGTATAGTAGCGCCTGCCTTTTGTCATCATTCTCGCTCAAACAAAATTCAACTGAAGAAGGCTGTCGTAATTCTGAAGTGTTTTTGCCATTCTTTTCTTGTCATTCTCAGTGTTTCCAAGTAGTAGAGAAAATTGCCTCCGTCGTACAAAAAACAATGTAACAATTTTTGGACTTTCTGAAATTTCCACCGAAATGATGTCAGTTGACAAACAAAAACACAACCCGTGTCATGTTTGATATTCAAATTTGTCAGTAAACCTTCCTGGAAGTTTGCGTCACAACCGCCTCATCATCATCTTGCTCAGTCACAAGTGTGTCCTCGCGTCTCTTAACGGCTTCACAGACAATTTAGAGTGAGCTGGGAGGAGGAGGAGAAGGAGGAAAAGGAGGTGGAGGAGTTATTTTTGAACGAAAAGAAAACGGGGTCAAAAAAGTTATAAATTTTGTTTCCCTTTGCTTCCAAGTTTTGCTGAGAGTAAAGAAAATTATTAGTCTAAATAGTCTAATCATTATGTACATAATTTGTTTTATGTAATAGACACGCTAGAATATTAATTTGTGGTACTTGAAAATTCGCATCCAAGTTCTATGTCGAAGGTTCAATTTGATATTCCTAGTATTGTATGACGTATGAGGTACAAGGTACATAACTACATAATGTCTAGGTAGACAGAAAACACCAGTACAGTAGGAGAAAAGCGAAACCAATACGGATTTTCTTGATAATTTTACAGATCTTAATTTTTAAGCTCATATAAACAGTGGAGAAAATCGTAAAACCCGTTTTAATTTGATAACCCATAGGAGAAAATTATGACCTCATTGAAACATATTCGTGGATAGGTATTATTATTATTTTAAGAGAAAAGAGGAAGTTCTCAGGCACTCAGCACTCTCAGACAATTTTTTTGTTCCCCGTTGAAAGTTTTTTTGAAGATGTAACTATCTTTCTCGCTCCTTTTTCCTCTCTGTCTCTTTCTCTTCTCCATCTAACTTCGTGTTTTTATTCTCAACCTCTTTTTCTTTCTTCTCTATACTTATCTTCTTCATCTCTATCTCTGCATATTCCTCGCTGCCTCCTTTTCACCCTATTCCTCCTTTCACTTGCTTTATTTCCTCTCTTCGTATTCTCTCCAGTATGCTCCTCAGAATGATAATACATTCTCCACATTTGTTTTGGATAGAGAGAACATGTTCCATACATTTTGTATTTTACCATTATGAAGAATAATAAGTATCTACTTACGTACGTACACATAAATAACAATTGCATAACATCCATGTATGCTTAGTTACATAATCGACACAGAAAGGGGGGTGTAGCTATATTGTACATAATGAATTTTATATACAACTGAAACTAGACGGGGATGTATGTACATATTATTATGTATGTACTGTATTGAAAGAAATAGATGATACTTGAAGAACAAGTGATGATCATAAATCTTTTGTCTTATCTATTTATTGACATCGGAAAAGAGAGAAATTACTGAAAACAGTGGCACAGTAACAACTGAAGTTACTGTGAAAAACGACGTTTCCAGGAAAAATGTTTTTTTCTCGACGTTTTTCTATGAATTCTGACCCCTGGTTCCGAAAATTTCCGCAAAGTAAATATAAGGCTCAATATGCAAAAAAAATGAAAAATGAAAATTCATTAGTGGAACTTCCAGGGGTGGAATTAATTATGGAAAAAATTGACCAACATTCAAAATCAATTGTAGCGTATGGACAAATTGTTGTGCTTTTGGTGTCATTTGAAGCAAAATTTATAATACTTTAAATAAAATATCCGCAATAAAATGCCGTAATTAAGTGATCTCTGGGGCGGTGTCAAAGTAAAAAATCGGAATCAACAGATCAAAATACATAATAAGGAAAAATCTTTGGAAATTTTGTCTGAAAAAATAACTATATGTTTGGAATATAAAGATAGCTTTTTAAATTAACCAAGCAAATGGAAATATGGTGATTTCTAGACTAGGGTAATACAGTTCGCTAACGAAACCAATGATGTGAGAGATTTTAGGAAAAACAAAATGACTGAGTTAAACGGATTGTTGTTCTTGAAAGACAAAATATATAAATAGTCAAGTTTAATTTCTGTAAGAGTTCAAACAAGGTAGGCATAGGCTGATGAAATGTATAACTAAGTAAGTGAAATAATACCAATCTTTCGCGTTTCTTGGCCAAATTGCTGGCGTTGTTTTGTTGGCTCACAACTCACAAGTTAAGATAAAAATACATTGCTTCAATCACAACAGCATCAAAGCTTTTTATAAATAACTACCTATTTTAGGTCAGAGCTGCAGCTCGACCCACCTTGAGAAGTACCCCCCCTTCCCCTACCGTTTCGGACTTAATTTTCCTCGTACGTCATCATTATAGAGCCATTTTACCTTGTGAGAACTTCCAAATTCGAACTTCCCATGAGAACCTTTTGAAATTTCCCATGATAAGACAGGTAGTTCGGTTAGGTTAGGCCCGAGCTGGGGGTCCTTGCTTCAGTGTATTCTCAACTCTCGTACCGTTCGGACCTCGATACTTTTAAAAGTGTTCTAGCTTTTGGTATCGGGCAAAATTTTCAATTATTTTTCAAATTATTTTTTCTATTTGCCGCACGTCGTCAATCTTTAAAGGGTAAGTTCTCTCTTTTCATTAAGCTGCTCTTTTTAATTCATTGCGCCTGACGGGCCTTTGAACTTACTCTTACGGCCTCTGAGTGGCTTTCGCATGCGATTGCCTAAATGCTTCACCGGGGAGAGTCTCCATCTTCTGCCTTGTGCAGTTGACCGGTGGGCAGCTCAGTTTAATTCATTGCGCCTGACGGGCCTTTGAACTTTCTCTCACGGCCTCTGAGTGGCTTTCGCATGCGATTGCCTAAATGCTTCACCGGGGAGAGTCTCCATCTTCTGCCTTGTGCAGTTGACCGGTGGGCAGCTCAGTTTAATTCATTGCGCCTGACGGGCCTTTGAACTTTCTCTCACGGCCTCTGAGTGGCTTTCGCATGCGATTGCCTAAATGCTTCACCGGGGAGAGTCTCCATCTTCTGCCTTGTGCAGTTGACCGGTGGGCAGCTCAGTTTAATTCATTGCGCCTGACGGGCCTTTGAACTTTCTCTCACGGCCTCTGAGTGGCTTTCGCATGCGATTGCCTAAATGCTTCACCGGGGAGAGTCTCCATCTTCTGCCTTGTACAGTTGACCGGTGGGCAGCTCAGTTTAATTCATTGCGCCTGACGGGCCTTTGAACTTTCTCTCACGGCCTCTGAGTGGCTTTCGCATGCGATTGCCTAAATGCTTCACCGGGGAGAGTCTCCATCTTCTGCCTTGTGCAGTTGACCGGTGGGCAGCTCAGTTTGATTCATTGCGCCTGACGGGCCTTTGAACTTTCTCTTACGGCCTCTGAGTGGCTTTCGCATGCGACTGCCTAAATGCTTCACCGGGGAGAGTCTCCATCTTCTGCCTTGTGCAGTTGACCGGTGGGCAGCTCAGTTTAATTCATTGCGCCTGACGGGCCATTGAGCTTTCTCTTACGGCCTCTGAGTGGCTTTCGCAAGCGACTGCCTAAATGCTTCACCGGGGAGAGTCTGCATCTTCTGCCTTGTGCAGTTGACCGGTGGCAGCTCAGTTTAATTCATTGCGCCGGACGGCCCTTTGAACATTCTCTTACGTCCTCTGAGTGGCTTTCGCATGCGATTGCCTGCATCTTCTGCCTTGTGCAGTTGACCGGTGAGCAACTCAGTTTAATTCATTGCGCCTGACGGGCCTTTGAACTTTCTTGTGGTCTCTGAGTGGCTTTCGCATGCGATTGCCTAAATGCTTCACCGGGGAGAGTCTCCATCTTCTGCTTTGTGCAGTTGACCGGTGAGCAGCTCAAATTAATTCATTGCGCCTGACGGGCCTTTGAACTTTCTTGTGGTCTCTGAGTGGCTTTCGCATGCGATTGCCTAAATGCTTAACCGGGAGAGTCTCCATCTTCTGCTTTGTGCAACTGACCGGTGAGCAGCTCAGTTTAATTCATTGCGCCTGACGGGCCTTTGAACTTTCTTGTGGTCTCTGAGTGGCTTTCGCATGCGATTGCCTAAATGCTTCACCGGGGAGAGTCTCCATCTTCTGCATTGTGCAGTTGACCGGTAAGCAGCTCAGTTTAATTCATTGTGCCTGACAGGCCTTTGAACTTTCTTATGGTCTCTGAGTGGCTTTCGCATGCGATTGCTAAATGCTTCACCGGGGAGAGTCTCCATCTTCTGCCTTGTGCAGTTGACCGGTGAGCAACTCAGTTTATTTCATTGCGCCTGACGGCCTTTGAACTTTTTTCTTGCGGTCTCTGTGTGGCTTTTGCATGCGATTGATCTCTTTTGATCTTTGACCTAGTAACAACAATTTATTGTGCAATATATTTTGTCTTTATATGGTGAAAGTTAATCAATTCACGGCCCGTTTCCGAGCCGTGTCCATATATTTCCAAGTGACATTTTGATAAGTTCCAGTCTGTCTTCGCGCCGTGTGTTATATTCCAGCGCTACAGAATTCAGGGTAAGTTCTTTTCCTGATTTTTCATTTTGGGCTCATGAGTTTTGAGTTCCTTGCTCCTCGGTACAAGTCGAGCCGTTACTCAAGATTTTGAGCCGGGGAGTTGACTTTGTCCTACCTCTTTGGTGGGTGCGTCTCCCCAGACCCCCGGCCTGTCCCCTGGTACCTATGCTTTTGGTACCAGTTGAGCCATTGCTCAAGATTT
The DNA here is from genome assembly GCA_024516035.1 of Bactericera cockerelli. NCBI lineage: Eukaryota > Metazoa > Arthropoda > Insecta > Hemiptera > Triozidae > Bactericera > Bactericera cockerelli. The sequence continues at coordinate 35,230,586 of CM044959.1, forward strand.
GAGCCATGGAGTTGACCTTGTCCTCCCTCTTGGCGGGTGCGTCTCTCAGACCCTCGGCCTGTCTCCTGGTACCTATGCTTTTGGTACCAGTCGAGCCATTGCTCAAGATTTGAGCCGTGGAGTTGACCTTGTCCTCCCTCTTGGCGGGTGCGTCTCTCAGACCCTCGGCCTGTCTCCTGGTACCTATGCTTTTGGTACCAGTCGAGCCATTGCTCAAGATTTGAGCCATGGAGTTGACCTTGTCCTCCCTCTTGGCGGGTGCGTCTCTCAGACCCTCGGCCTGTCTCCTGGTACCTATGCTTTTGGTACCAGTCGAGCCATTGCTCAAGAATTGAGCCGTGGAGTTGACCTTGTCCTCCCTCTTGGCGGGTGCGTCTCTCAGACCCTCGGCCTGTCTCCTGGTACCTATGCTTTTGGTACCAGTCGAGCCATTGCTCAAGATTTGAGCCGTGGAGTTGACCTTGTCCTCCCTCTTGGCGGGTGCGTCTCTCAGACACTCGGCCTGTCTCCTGGTACCTATGCTTTTGGCACCAGTTGAGCCATTGCTCAAGATTTGAGCCGTGGAGTTGACCTTGTCCTCCCTCTTGGCGGGTGCGTCTCTCAGACCCCTTGCCTGTCTCCTTGTACCTATGCCATCGGTAGAAGTTGCGCAGTTGCTCAAAATTTTGAACCGTGTGCTGGACTCCGTACCTCCTTGGCTCGGGTGCTTCCTTAGACCCCTTGCCTGTCTCCTGGTGCCTAGGCCATTGGTAACAGTCGAGCCGTTGCTCAAAATTTTGAACCCTGGGCTGGGCTCGGTCCTTACTTGGTTTGGGTGCGTCTCCTTAGACCCCTTACCCGTCTCTTGGTGGTTAGACCCCTGGTATCACTCGAGCCGTTGCTAAAATATTTGATCTGTGGGCTGGACTCTTTCCCTCCTTGGCTTAGGTGTGTCTCTCTAGACCCCTCGGCTGTCTCCTGGTACCTATATCTTTGGAACCAGTCGAGCCGTTGCTCAAGATTAGAGCCGTGCAGTGGTTCTTCGTCTGCCTTTCGCTTGGGCGCGTCTCCCTGATTCCCTTCTCCTTTCTGGTCGAGCCTTGCTTCGGATATTCCATCGTTGCTCAATAATTTAAGCCGTTCAAGAGTCAAAATACAGCCAATACTCACTGTTTGCCTAGTATTCTTGTCAGATGTCTACGGCAACATCTTTATAATAATTCTCTTAAGTGGAAGTTATCCACCAGGCGAGGTTAATGCTCAAAGCATTTTCTTCAACCTAACCCTCGGAGTCTTATTATTATGTGGTCACAAACTCAAATTAATGAGGAAAAAAAAAAAAAAAAAATTCATGCACTGGGCGGGATTCGAACCAACGGATCCATACGCCACCTGGATTACCAGACTAGCGCGTTATCCACTTGACTACCAATGCTCGATAGTCTTTGGGAGCTCTCTGTGACCTGCCATCTGACAATGACGTCCTGTCTCGACTGAAGGATGTGTCAAAAAAAAAAAAAAAAAAGTTTCTAGCTGATGGCTGGTGAGATCGGACGCTGATCAACTCGATCGACTTAGGCTTTGAAGTGGATTCAACAGTCCTTAACAAGCTTCGATTCGCCCTCCCCACGCTAGATATAGCTCGGGCTTTTGATCCAAGTGCGTCAGTCTTGAAGGAATACCACTATAGGGATATGGAAAAGCAGATCCGTGGATCATCGCAGTCATACGATATCATGGCTCAGGCTGTAGCTCCTCTAAAATCGGAGCTCATTTCTCGTGAAGCAGCGGACAGAATCCTGGTTGGAAATGTTTCCATACCAGTCTCCAAGATTTTGGGACACAAAAAACTCTTGACAAACGCTTCCAAGTACAAAAGGACTTCCAAGCCATGAATTTTCTCTTCTCCAGGCTCCAGCCGACTCATGTTCAACTGATCGTCCAGAACGATGAGTTGTCGGCGTCTGACCCTTCGGAAGCCTAGGATTCTGAGGGTGACTATTCTCTTCCGGAAGCCCCTCCCCTGTAGGGCGAGCACGAGGAAGTTATAGCGACTCCAGACCTTCCGTTCGATGTTACCCCCTGCGTAAAAGAACGTGAGCCGGATGTTCTTCTTCCATCTCCTGAAGCCAAAATAAATGGCCGCAAATATCAGAATCTCAATTCTACAAGTTAGAACAGCATTAGATACATGGTATCTTCGCTCGTCTGCAGCCGAATTTGGAACTGAAGGCCCAACCAAGTGCATGAGCGGATCTCCTAGCTAATATGAACGGAGCTTTTGGGATATTATCCCACTGCCTAATTCTCCAACGCCCTGCACTGGCAGACGTCACGAACAACATCGTTGCTGTACATCCTTCTGTGAAATCGTCAAAGAACGACCTGATAAAAGAACTGCCCTCGGAAGATTCTGCTTCCGAGGGTCTTCTTCAGTACGTTAGCGGAAAGAGATCCCAAACGATTGCCAGTCGGAGAAGCCTGTTTGTACCAGCGATTTAGGTCCCGCGTCGGATTCTGAAGGATATTCCTCCTTCGGAAGACTAATTGTTTGAGCCCAAGGTCTTACTTGAAGCTGCGAAATCACACTCTTCTTCTTCTCATCCTCGCCCACGACCTCAGAGAAGCCGCACTACGAGGACACTTGTCCCCCCTTCGTTCGTGGGTTTATAACCTTTTAGATATAAAAAAAAAAAAAATCAAAGATGCAGTGCACTGGATATTCCAGACCTGCCCATATCTTCAAGAGTCAAAGTCTAGGCAGCTTCTAAAGCAGTGATTGCCAATTGGAACACGACAGCTCTGAAGGAGGCAGGAATCATTGCTTCCTCCGGGAGCCTACGTTCTTCTGTCAACTTTGACTTGTCAAGGACAAATATCCCCCTTGGGCGAATTAGCGATCCACGTCAACTTTTATGAGGCATTACTGTCGCAAAATCGAGTTTCAAAAGACTCCTCTGGGGACTGAGGACCCCCTCTAAGCTTTAATCCTACCCTGTAATTTATACAGGCGGTGGGTAACTTCTTGTTCCTTGTGAGCAATGTCAATAATGTTGTTCATTATCTTCCATGTGCATCAAATATTGTGCAAGTTCATGTAACTATGTATACATTTGATATTATTGGTCTGGTCTCCTATCCCACGGTACATACATTCCTACTTGTAATTTGTACCCTCTTGCTGTAGAATGTTATTCTTAATAATGCTAAATATTCATTTTACTCTCGTAAATGAAATTTACAATATTTCTATAGCCTCTGTTTTGCACCAATACCTCTGCAACTTGTCTGTTTCATTTTCCGTTGTGTTCTGGAACCTGATTTAAAAAATCTCTTCCGACTATATCACAGTGTATTCCCGGCCACGAGCTGGCAGATAACAAACACATCTCAAGGTGGGTCGAGCTGCAGCTCTGACCTAAAATAATACAGTTTTCTCCCCGAAGGGACCCGAAAACTGATATTTTGGGTCAAGCAAAGCTCGACCCACCCACTTAAATGCTTGCCAGCTCCGCATTTTAATTCACTGAAGCAAGGACCCCCAGCTCGGGCCTAACCTAACCGAACTACCTGTCTTATCATGGGAAATTTCAAAAGGTTCTCATGGGAAGTTCGAATTTGGAAGTTCTCACAAGGTAAAATGGCTCTATAATGATGACGTACGAGGAAAATTAAGTCCGAAACGGTAGGGGAAGGGGGGGTACTTCTCAAGGTGGGTCGAGCTTTGCTTGACCCAAAATATCAGTTTTCGGGTCCCTTCGGGGAGAAAACTGTATTATTTTATATTAAAATCATACTCTATTACATCTAATAAACAAACGTAATCTAGGATTTACCTATTCTGTTTGACAAATCAAGATATCTGACGATGAATTCTTGAACAGGAGATTGTAGTTCATGTATTGTAATATTTCTGTTAAAAAAATATTATAAAATTAATTAGCTGATAATTTTTTGACGGAAATTTCTTTATTTTTCCCGCTTTTTCCGCTCCAGATCGTAGCCCAACACAGTCTGATGCTTTTGTTTGAGTAACGCTGCTATCCTAGTTTCCAGAAATATGGAACAACATACTCAGGACGTTATCTCAGCATCCTTAATATCTTGGAGACTGGGGCACCAACGTGTTGTTACTTTATCACAAGATATAACGATCAGAATAATAATATAACTTGTACTATTTACCAACTTAATAACATAATACATTTATGTGCAATTGTGCTTACATATAGGTAATTATGTACGATTATGTCATAATAATTATCATCAAATAGTAAGACACAGGTACTATATGAGGATAAATTAATGACAAGTCTAAGCTCATTAGAATTGTCAGTTCTCAGTCATAAGCAAAGGAAATAAAATCATATTTCCACAGGTAAGGGCCCATCTTTCTCTCAAGTCAAATTCTGAAGTAGGTCACTATGATATGGCTTAGTAAAATTATTTGCCTCAGACTGATAATCCTTGAGTATTTAGTTTCACTTCAAAGACGACTATGATTTTTTTATTACAAGAGTGCATTTCGTGAGTTTAAATCTCACAATTATTTACTATTTTTCGATTATTTATTTTGAGAATATGACCACAAATGCTGACACTTATAGATGACAACAAACAACTCCAGATTGAGGTAACTAACTGTTGGGCACTTTCAAAAAATATCATTGTTATTCGATCAAGAACACAATTAAGTTTAACCGTTTATGTTGCCCTATTACTAAGTAGGTTGGGGATTCTATGTACTTGAATAGCAATTCAGATGGAAACAGTATTAGAAGTTAATGTTGGAGCAACTATTAGGAAAAGGAACGCCCCTATTCCTTCTCTCCCCAGGGATCGATCCTGATATATTTACGAGGGAACAATGCGGCGGTGATATTGCTGACACAACTAGCCCAGGGCATGCACCGTGGAGACGGCATGGGTCCCGTGGGAATAATCTCTTACAGGCGTGGGCGGGACGGGTGGGCGATCATGTAAGGATTCCATTCACGTAGCGATCATTGGTTTTTCTACACTTTCTGAGTCTTGAAATGTTTCCTCTGTAATATTGTCTAGATTCCCATGGGTTTCGAGATTCTTATTACAAATTCGGGAGTGAGCATTTTGTTTTTATATACTAGGTAAAAGTTTTGTCATGATAATTTCCGAGCATTTTCCGAAAAATGCCGTTGAATGAAGATCATATATGAACAAAATAATAACTCAATTTTGAATTCATATAATAATAGCATATAGGTATTATAGATACATAATGTTTGGTATTACGTCTTTATTTGCAAAATTTACTTAATTATCATAATATACAAAGACATAAGAACTATTTTCACTTCTTTTCAACAAGTTCAAGATTATTTTCCCTAGAATTGATTCTGAATTTTTCTATAAAAAAAAACTAGGAGACCTTGTATATAAAACGATAAATTTTTTACTTTACAATATCTTGTATTATTTTTTTGACTAAGATTCTGCCACTGGTCGCTGCTTCACATTAAAGCAGCTACTCATTTTTCCTCACGAGGTATGAGTGGACCCCGAACATCCAAGTACAGAGCAGAAAAAATCCTCCCCCGCTGGGAATCGAACCCAGGTCACCATGTGTGCAATGCCTAGCGCGCTAACTCGCTCTGCCACAGTGACTACTTAAAACGATAAATTTAGGAAATGGAAATTTAAAATGAAAGACTTAAATTTTAGGTCCAAGAAAAATTCAATCTCTCGAATAAGTTTTATAAATATATTATTTTGTATGTAAAAAACTTGATCATAAAATACTTGATCTTGTGAATTCTATTTTTAGCAAACCCACCATCACAAAGTGGCCCTGGATTTCAATGTGACATTCGACTCAAGTAAGTAGTAAATAAACAACTGGTATTCTTCGAAAAAAATAGATCTTCGTCTGACATTCTCCAGGGGTAAAATTAGCTAAAGTTATGAAGTCAACAGTTCATTACAGTTGAGAATTTCCTGAAGTTTTGACCTCATGAAAAATCTGAACTTGTGTGGGTTCTTGTGAAAAAGGAGACAAAGTTGAAATCTGAAGACAGGTGATCCCTTTCTTTTGGGATTTGAAAAACTTGAAAGTGGTAACATTATTAAATTCGGTTGGAGAAATATCTTTGGTAAAACAAAAAATGTCAAACTGCAGAACTTTTCAGAACAAGCAGAATCCACGTGCTTGCGCAGGCATGGCCGAGCTCTATGCAGAATATATAGCTACAAAATTATGTAATGATTCATCGGTTTTCAATCAATCCAATAATCATACGAGTAGGAGTACATTATAACTCATTAGAGTCATTAGTATTTTTTTTTTTGACAATTTTACAACGAATTCTCTACAACTGAGTTACTATATCGACACAATGGAACTACGTTTCCTGTTCAAGAGCTTAAATTACGTTGAAACACAAGTAATATTTATATATTATTATTGTAATTACCTTGCATAATAACTATTATAGAAAACATAAAAAAAGTTGTAACAGAAAGTGGAGGAAAATTTTCTTCTTCTTCTTCTTCTACTCAGTCTTATCCCACTCAAGCAGGGTCAACGTTGTTCAACCTAATGGTTGAGGTTGGTTAGTTTTGGCAGTCTAAAAAAAACTTTCTACTCCAACTAAATTCAGGTTGAAATTACCTGTTATTTTCAAATTATAAAATATGATTACTACAAAGATTACCCAAACCGTCCCTCTAGGAAAACTATATAGTATTTATAATCTGATACGTTCAAACTTCGACTTGAGGAACTGTTTGTCTTATCTTTGTTGAACCTATTTTAAAATTCGGGCCTTGATATTTCACTGAAAACCGTCCCTGATCATTTCCACCGTTCACTCTTTCTCTTTTCTGTTTTCTGTTCCACTGCATTCATTAGACTTTAGACATGTTTCTACATTTCCTTTCATCTTTCTCTCTCTCCCTTTTCCTGTCTCTCCTTCGTTTTTCCGACTGACATTTCAAACTTTAACAACCATTAAATGAATTCTATTTGTACCCATACCCCCACAAAGCTCCAGATTTTCTTTTTCTATTCTTCAATTTATTTTATTTTGGTTTAAGGAAATAGATAAGGCATTAAGTAATTACCTAGATTTTATATAATATGAAGAACATTAATTTATTATATTCCATTTGATATTATCATAAAAGTATGGCAAGTAAATTATAATAAGGTTCTCGTACATACCTAATTGAAAACTCATATTTTAACAGCGTAAAAATTCCTAAAATTATTGATCCCAGTTTGAATCTTACTTATCTCGTTGCAAAGGAGTCTCCACTAAATATTAAAACACTGCACATTGCATATTCACTTATAAATACGGCGTTCATATGAAATACCTCAACATTTTATTGCGAGAAGGCCTTGTAATATCACATAAATATCTAATAAGTAATTCCTCTCATCATCGTTTTACCATTATGATTAATTAGAATATTATATGTAGATTGCAAGTAGGCATGTAGTTAGCATGATATTATATTATTGTTCATAATAATATTATGATTTATGGGATGGTGTATTGTAAGTAGAAGAATGGAAGGAGGAGCTAAAGAGAAAAAAACACGTTTGTTCTTAACTTTATATATTTCTATAGAAGATAATATTATGAAAATGCTGGGATTTTCATTTGATGTAGAAGACCAAGTGGGGAAACAATTCAGAGACCTAAGATGATGTTTTCGGGGAAATGTTCATATTGCGTACGACATTTTGAAATCCAGAGTTATTGAAAAGGAAGGTTTTTCACAGAGCAAGTAGTAATATTATTTTACTGGAAAAAGAAAGGTATTCCTTATTTTCATATTGCGGTCTCGTAGATTAAATTATATTTTGAACAAGGTAAGTGTATCCTACACTGATTTAACCGCTTTTTATACGTCTGGTTAGGAAGCGTCTACAAAAATTACTTAATCTTGCACGTAGCAAGACTGCCAAGGCTAATGTTACGCTGGTATTGCTAGTGCGATTGCTCTCAATAGAGGACATATTTTTTAAAGGATCTTTTTTTTTTATCGCATAGCGAAAATATTTTATTGTTGATAAAAATAGGTATATATGTTAAAATAAATACTATATATTAATCAATTTTTAAAATTATACATATTTATGTATGTATGTATGATTTATTTGTGGTGAAACACAAGGCCTCTTCAAAATTTGGGGATAGTGCACCAGTAATAAGAGCCCCCCCTCACATTTCAAATTCTATTACATTAATTTCTTTTCACTCTGGTAATGTCGCCACTGGCCGTTACTCATACAAGTAAGTACTCAATTTTCCTCACGAGGTATGAGTGGACCTCTCTGTGGCGTAATGGCCAGTCTCCGTTGCGTAATGGTTGTGACTACTACTGCCCGTAGTCTAGAGTTCCCGGGTTCGACTCCCGGTTCTCAATTTTCGCCAAAACGGCTATAGGTAAAATTTTAAGACATCAATAAACATAATAATATTTATTCTAAATTTCAACAATTTTGAACGATTTGGTCGAGAGTTATCGCGGAACAGACAGACAAACGAAAGCCAAAATTTCCAGTACCCAAGTTAAAACAGAACCTCCACGTGTTCGATTAACTAAACATTTGTTATTCAGAGCTTAATAAAAGCATTTTCACGTTTCATTCATTTAGAAGAGGTTTAAGATAAAAATGTTGAAAGGTTGATCAAAGTTTATTTGATGAAATTCCTACTGTCAATCCCGTAAGATGACTAAAGATTTGGTAACGCTCGACAAGGTTTGGATTACATGAGTGAACACTTAACCAGTGACTTTATGAATAACCACTTAATCAGTGACTTCATGAGTAACCACTTAACCAGTGACCACTCGACTCCTGTGATGCAAATTTATATTCAGTTCAACCCATCATGAATGAGGTACGCTGGTTGAACATTTCATGTGAATACAGAGAAATCCCCTTGGCTCGAATTACCTCGCATGAGAGATGTGGAAAAGAAAATTTGGTTGTTACACCAACATGGTCAATACATTGTGGGCGAGTTTTTTTTAGAACCCACGAAAAGGTTTCAATGTCACTTCCTATCCTCTTTGTCGCATTCATGAAAATTTTTGGAGCGAAGCAACCTTCACAATTTGAATACAATTACCTGGGTAGGAAAATTCAGTGACATTTTTTGCCTTCTTTCGCAACAAAACCTCCTGTGGACCTGCTTTTTGTTCTCGCTATCATTAGGCTCCTGTTTTTACCTGGAGCTTGTTGCTTGTTCTTTCATGTATTCCCTTGGAGAAAGAAAATGCCATCTCCTTTCTAAAAAAATACATAGCTTCGTTGACAACTTTGGAAACACTTTTTGGATTTTATTCTTCACTTCCACTTTTCTGTAATACCTGAGGTTGCCTGGGGTAATGTATAATAAATTATTTTTTCACGATTTTTTAAAATTAAATTTACAGATTGAAAAACAATAACTATGTTAACATGGTTTCAATTATTCATTAGTATAATAATTGGTAGGAAAATTGGTTGACTAGGTTAGCTTCAAGCGTATTTATTTAGATTCTTTAATTTCCTTATACTATTGTAGTATTCTTGGAAGACGTAAACGAATACAATATCCTAATGTATTGTGTTCGTCGAAAATTTAAGTCTGTCCGTCCGTTAGTCTGTCTGTCCGTCCGTCTGTCTGCCTATAAACAAAATATCTCGAGAACGGTAAGGACTAGAGACTTAAAATTTGGTATGAGAGTAGATCTTATACACGACACGAACCACGAAACTTTTGTTTTAAATCGGACGCAATCTGCGGCCGCAGAGCGGCAAAAAATGGCCGGAAGAGCCATTCCTTTGGATTGATTAAATATACAAAAACAGTTCGAGAACAACATTTTCATAGGATAAAAAAGGAATGAGGGTTCACTTCGATCTTTTTTTTTTTTTGATATATTGGACTTTTTAAACCCGGCACTAATCTACCGGTATTTTGGAGGGGACCCGCTTTGACTAACTTTTTTTATTATTCATCCTAGATGGGGGTTGTGACATCATATGAAGTCCAATGATTTTAAGGTGCTGATTATGATTTTGACATTGATTTTTAGCTAAATGTTACTGTTGAGTCACCAGTGGTGGAATTTGACTTATTTTCGAGTGATAAGGAATTTTGTTTGGTGTCACACCAGATTTTTAAAACATGTTATTTATATTTGAAATACCAATGTGAATTTACTATCAAAACACTTCTATAAATGTCTAGGATTTGAGTTTTGATGTAATTTATTTTCGCGACTCGAGTTTTGTCTATTTCATAGACATTATCAAGGGAACTGAAACATATTATTGGTGAAAATTCAAATCCTAGACATTTATAGGAGTATTTTGATAATAATATATATTTTTTTTCAGCTATACTTAGGTATAATATACCTACATTACCTACTCTATGAGTACATACCTATATCGATATCTTAGGAATAACTGTTTGTTTTAGTACGGCAAGTTATTTAGTACTTTAATAACTTTAGTGTGGCACTTTTGTTGTGACTAGAACAAAAATTATGATGTTAATAATAGTTGTGTAAACATCATTTTAATTGTTTACGTCAAGAGATTCTGGGTTCATTTTCTGGGTGAGGCTGTCTCTGATGAAATGATTCCATTAATTTTTTTTTTCAGTTCTGCTAGTCAAGCCGTGTAACCTAGACTAGTTCATTTCCTCTGGATTTCTCAGAAAAAAACGAGTGTATAATTTTCTTCTTTTAAAGGATGAAAACCTCACAAGAAAAGAATACCTTCCCTGCATTCTTTCAAAGAGAGATATTTTTATTTACAAAGAGAATTTTATTTACTGATTTGTAAGAAAGTGTAGCGGAAAATATTATATTGACCCTACTCTTCTTTCTTCTTTTCTATTATCTATTTTTTCTCTCTCTCTCTCTCTATTTTTTATATTTATCAGTTTAGATTTCCACCATTGTTATTTCTGTTATATTTTGAGTTTCCTTTTAATAGACTCGCTTGATAATTATTGACGCCAGCACGGTTGTATAGCGGTGAAAATAAAAGACTTATGCCTGTACGTAATAATGGTTGTTGAACATTTTTAAATACAATCACCCTGATTATTGTATTGATAGAGATCAAACGATTTAAAGAAACTATTTAATTTTTTATAATATAACGTAATTACCTATGAACAAATTGTACAAATCAGTATATTCAGGGGTGATTTATTATAATATTCATGATATAAAAATGGAAATGAAAAACGTACTAGGACCAATGGCCATAATTTATGTTGAGATTTCGCCCTGAATGCTTTGTCAGCATTAGAGAAGTCATGGCCATTTTTCTTTTTGTCAAATCCCTTTTTCTCTTTCTATTCTCTCTCCATTTGTATTTCTCTCTCACTCTCTCACTTTTACCCGCAATTGATCCCAAGGGATTTTGGATTTTATTTTCTATCGACATGACTCTCCTAACTCTCTCCTCATCCCTCTCTTTCTTCTTCTTTTTCTTCTCATTCTTCTTCTTCTCTTTCTCCTTCTTCTTCTCTTTCTTCTTATTCTTCATTCTTCTCCTCCTTCATTTCGACTTGTTCCTCGCCGCGTGCATGTCAAGGCTTCGGCTGCCTTCGGGTGGGAGATGAATATTTTTCACACTCCAAATCCCTGGGCACGTATTTAATAATGATTGGAACACGATTACTATCCTCCATGATGAAATTATCATTATTATGAGAGAGCCATCTTCATCAACATCAACCATGCCAATATCGTCAACACCACGCGTAAAAAACGTCTACATCAACTTTTTTACTTTCCTTATCCTATAATAAGGAAAGTATTGTATTCGTCGAAAATTTGACCTACCCAGTTTTTCGCATTTCTGGACGAATCAAAGCCTCAGGATACCAAAAAAGTTGTTTTCAGCCATTGGTCCGTGCGTCTGTCTGTCTGTCTGTCTGTGTGTCTGTGTGTGTGTGTGTGTGTGTGTGTGTGTGAACAGGATATCTCAAGAACGGTTAGAGCTAGAGACTTGAAATTTGGTATGGACATTAATTTTATACACCAGACGAACCACGAAACTTTTGGATGCAATCGGCTGCAGAATGCGGCCGCAGGGCTGCAAATATTGGCTGCAAGCGCCGCTTCTATGAATTGGTTAAAGATACAAAAAAAGTTAGAGAACAACATTTTCTTAGATTAAAAAAATAATAGGGGTCTATTCTGATCATTTTTTTTGATATCTTGAACTTTTTCGAACTCGGCCCCAATTTACCGGTATTTTGGGGGGAACCCGCTTGGACTAACTTTTTTACTATTCATCCTAGATGGGGGTTGTGACATATCAAATCCGATGATTTTAAGGTGCTGATTACGAATTTGATGTTTATTTTTAGCTAAATGTTACCTTTGAGTCACCAGTGGCTTTTGGTCCCGTTTCCATTCCTAATATGATAAGGAAAGTCGTGTGATGTTTACACCAGATTTTTTCATAATGATTTCCCTTTTGAATTGGAGGTCTAGATTTTCTTTTTTCCCTGGATTTTTAACTGGGGCTATAGATCTACAGATCACCACACTTTTATTAATCTATACTTATACAGGGTGGACCAAAAAAACGTTTACACCCGTTAATGGTAGATTACTGACGACATTTCTAGGACGGATCTGCAATCCGTTTTTTCGGATTCGCCTTTATAACTGCACAAAGTAATTTTTTGCAACTTTCTGAAAAAGTCCGACTTTGGCTTATTCTTCAGGTCAGAACTTTTTTCCTGTTTAAGATGAGTTGATTCTGAACATTTCTGCAGAAAGCCAACAAAATTTCGATGTTTCTAGCTACACTACTTTGTTTTTTACGGTTTGGTTTGGCATCTTTTTTGACACCTGAATAGAAAAAAAATTCTCATGTAAATTTTTTACACTTTGAAACACTCAAGATTTGCCCGAGCAAATTTTGGCACAGACATGGGCAAGTTTGATAAAAGTTGGTGGCCAACCCAAGGATGCTAAAGAATAATTTTTCGATTTTTTATCACGTGATCTTCTGGGAAAATAAACCAGGTAAGTCTCAAAAAATGATGTTCAAAATCTTAAAAGTGTTGACCGTGTAGGGTCGTCTTGTACTCAAAGAGTAATTAGCTATTTATGTCTGATAATTATTTTCCTTGGAATTAATTAAAGGCCAGTCAAATGAATGATTGTTTGTTTCTCGATGATAGTTTTCAAGCATATTTTTCTGCATTCTATGAAATATTATCTTTAAACTTCTTGAGTTTTTTTAGTACAAGTTACATTATTATAATTCGGATGCTGAAATGGCAGATACGCATTTAGCATATGGAGTTGCCAACAGGAACATTTGGGATCACGTGAAAAACATAGTTTACGAAATCTGGTAGCAAGAATCCTGTTGGCATTCGATGACCTGACAGAAAAACCTGGAATCTTCCGCAACATTCGACGGAACATGATGAAGAGGTTCAACCTTTGCATCCAGGAAGGTGGACGCTACTTCCAACAGTTCCTCTAAGGGAATTGAGAAGGGAGAGGGAGAGGGAGAGAGAGAGAGAGAGAGAGAGAGAGAGAGAGAGAGAGAGAGAGAGAGAGAGAGAGAAGAAGGTAGAGGGCAGTTCTGAGTTAGAACTAAGGTACTAAAGTCACCATTGGTTTCAAAAAATTGTGTGATGAGAATCCATAGTGTGTACTATGGCTAAATAAAAAACTATGGCAACAGTCTTTTTTATTTTGTAGTCATGAATTTTTTGCTGGCGTTCGGACCGGGTGGACTAGCTTACCACTGAGCTAATCGTGCGCGTCTAATTGTTCCTCATTGAACATACTAACACAAAATGTTTTTTTAAATACCTTTTTGTTTATATCAAAATAGTATAAAACATAATAAAGACTGCAAAAATTTATTAATTTTACAAAATATTATCTTGTTTTTTTCAAGACTTCTATTAACACTTTGTGCGCCAAGCCCAAAATCGTGATTTTCCCCTGGGGCCACGATACAAAGGATTGTCTCTCAATATGCTTCAAAACTAGATAGGTGAAAACCAAGCACACTCTGATCATCCTCAGGAGGCCACGCTTCAAATTCTTAATACAAAATACACAGTAGTGTGGCCCATACTGAGACACAATGCTTCAAAGAGAGGTCTAGTGTCTCTCAAAATGAGAGACGTGGCCCCAGCGGGAAGTCGCTGTCGCTCATATTGAGCGACGTGGCACACAAAGTGTTAAGAGTTGGCAATTGGTAAATATTTGTTATTTAATTAGTATTGTTTATGATAGAAGAACCTACCTACATATTTACCTGGATTTATTTCATAAACTCTATTTTCGTTTGGAAAATTCGCTATTTTTTTTTTCTCTCGTATGGAAGCATATAAGAAAAACCATCCTTACATTATCAAGGCAGTCTCTCAGGGGCTTACATGAATAATAATTATGTGTATTGTGATACCAATAGTATCTGATATAACTCAATTTACAGATATAACCCTCAAAAAAATCATAAGTTGTTGGTGTTACAACAGGTCAGATACAGGTATGAATAAAATATTCCATCAGATTTTTTTGATAATTAAAATAATATTGACCATCGAGAAATGAACCTCGGTCATGCGACTAACACTCTTAGCACTAACACATCTAGCTAACAGCACTGACAATCTGAGAGGCACGAAATTTATTATTTGAAATTTCCTAAACTGGCTGATGAAGGCATGTGAAACCGCGGTATTCAAAAAAAGCAATGTAAACAATTTTTGTAAACAATACAAGACGCCCTTACACAGTCTACAGCTAGAAAACTCTTAGGATTTTTGAAGAGTTTTTGGCAAACATCTAATAATTTTTCCCAGAAGATCACGTTATAAAAAATCGAAAAATTATTCTTTAGCATCCTTGGGTTGGCCACCAACTTTTATCAAACTTGCCCATGTCTGTGCCAAAATTTGCTCGGGCAAATCTTGAGTGTTTCAAAGTGTAAAAAATTTACATGAGAATTTTTTTTCTATTCAGGTGTCAAAAAAGATGCCAAACCAAACCGTAAAAAACAAAGTAGTGTAGCTAGAAACATCGAAATTTTGTTGGCTTTCTGCAGAAATGTTCAGAATCAACTCATCTTAAACAGGAAAAAAGTTCTGACCTGAAGAATAAGCCAAAGTCGGACTTTTTCAGAAAGTTGCAAAAAATTACTTTGTGCAGTTATAAAGGCGAATCCGAAAAAACGGATTGCAGATCCGTCCTAGAAATGTCGTCAGTAATCTACCATTAACGGGTGTAAACGTTTTTTTGGTCCACCCTGTATAAGAGAGTTTCACTCACTGACTGACTCACTCACTCACTGATTCATCACTGTTTCTCCGAACTGGTAAGTCCTAGGAAACTGAAATTTGGTAGGTAGCTTTGTCTTATAGTCTAGATGTGCAATAAGACGGATTTTTTCGAAATTCCCACTACAACACCTGCTATTGGCGAAAAAGGATTTTTTGCTTTACGGCCATGCCTCGGCCCGCAAAGCGGGGGACAGCCTGCTAGTAATAATATAAAAACTGTTTTTCGATGAGATATTTAGATTGATTTTTTTTTTTTTTTTTTTTTTTGATACCCTGGATTGTACATTAAGGTTATTGGTTCTCTAACCCTGAATGTAACTTGTGGTGATGGTGAGTTAAATACACCAGATTTCAAACAAACGGGTAGTGAAAATCCCAAGTTCAAAGACCTCTCCAATCTCTAAAAAAATTAAAATGGCCTTGGAAATTTCGAACTCCTGAACCTGAAGCTACAGAACTCTGCTCTGATGAATGCGCCGCGCAAAGACAAATAAGTACACGTGCTGAGGTTGAAGGTTATCCAGGGTGGTCTTAAATATGTGACTAAAAGTTTTAATTTTATAAAACTCGTCTAGAATGATTTCTTCATATGAATTTCCTTTCAAATATGGCACTATTTTTGGATTTTCCATTAATTCATGACTTTTGTGTGCAAAATTTATCAAAAATTATTTCTGCTTGTTTAGAAGAAAATTACATACATAGGTATTTTTTATATTGTATACCTACATAACGTTAGAAAGATCATTGGAAATTAGTTTTCAAAAATGATAATAATATTATTCTGATTCCTTTAATTTTCAGATTTCAGAGTATTTTGAGAAAAATTCATGTTGAACCCAAAGCTTATCCAACGCAATTCAACAGTCGAAAATGTCAGGAAAAATTATGAAATTTCCTACCAAATCAATATATGAAATTTCCTATTACAATAGAAAACCCTATTTTGCCCCAGACTTTCAGTCACATAATTTGCACTCACACCCTGTATAGACAAAGGGTAGAGGAATTAGTTTTGAAAAACAGAAAGTGTGAACTCAAGTGTAATATGAGCGGCGGATTATTCCTCGAGAATGGAAAATGGTCAGTGATCTAAAAAATAAAGCACTCCCCCCTTGCTGTCTATCTTGCTTTCCGTTTAATAATTACTTTCTGCCATAGATACGTAGTCACGTGCTTATTTTTTGAAGATTATGTTCGTGCGCATACGCATACGCAGGACTAAAAGGAAAAGAGATGAGTAGATTTTTTTCTTTTCATTTTTATACAAATAATACAAAAAATCTTCTGTGGCCGAACATTTTTTTTATATATAGATTTTATACTATTAAGTATGTATTGTATGCAGGATAAGCAGGTACCTACTTCCTACAATTAAAAAATATCCTTTGAATTTTCGTTGCATTAGAAGGTTTGGGGCTACATGAAAAAACACTGTACTTCAGAGAACTGAAGTAGGAATACCTACGTACAGGCAAAAGAGGAAAAAAATATTTCGAAGAAAACACTAACTCAGTAATTATTTATTAGAAATATATTTTGTTCACAATTTTTGGTCAGTTCCTGAACTGGTATTTTATTTATTTATTGAAAATACTCGAAAAACCCAAGTTGAGGAGTAGATAAGCACAATAACATTAATAAATCATTACCTAAAACTTCAATTCATTCTTAAATCATGGATAAGATTGGTACCAATTGGTACCAATAGATACTACCTACATATAAATGAAATGAATACATGTATAAATTAACTAAATAACCAAAAACTGATGAAAATATTCTTGGTAGATAACCAGCTAGACAGTGAAATACCAAAAAATCTAACATAATCTTATAAAAGTGGTTTATTGACAAGGCACAATCATCGTATCTATCAAAACTGTTCAGTAAAACCTTTAATACCAATGACAAACATCACTGTGCCAGACCTCGTGTTCAAGGAACTACCTACACCTTTTATTCTAATTTTAAGGTTTCTCGTCTAAATTTGATACAAATTTTCTTTCACACTCTTCCCTCTTCTCTCTCTTATTCTCTTTCCTATTCAGGCAGATTCCAATTTACCTACTCCTCATTTCCATATTATATTAGAAACTCTATGCCAGTCTAGCTCAAAGGTCTATGTACTATGTTTTTATATAATGTTATTTATTTACTACTTATGTATATTACTTTGTATGTCATTTACTCCTCTTGCTTTATGTACATAGAAGCGGATGTATTGGGATGTATCTCTTAGGGTAACCTGCATGCATTGTATGTGCATTATTGAGAAGGGAAGAGAAGTTACTCTGAGGTTGTATGTACACAAGACACAATTTTGCATATTATTATTATCATGCTCTACCTCAATTCTTCAGCTCAGTACTGAGAGTACAGGGAGGTATCCAAAGAGGAAAAGAGGAAACCCAGGAAAATAAAGATCTAAAATAGAGTGAAATATAGAGACCTAAGAGAGATAGATAGAGAGAAGGAGATAGAGAGAGAGAGAGAGAGAGAGAGAGAGAGAGAGACAGACAGAGAGAGAGAGGGATAAACGTTAGGAAGAAGTAACAAAGAGTGAAATAAAGGAATATAGCCATTAGCCATGGAGCAAAGAGAAGGAAAATATAATGAGGAAGATAGAAAGGAGGAGCAAGAAAGAAATAGAACCTGGAGAGAAAGAGGAATAGATAGAGATAGAAAGAAAATAAAGGAATGGCCAATGGAAGCTTGCAATAACGAGGATACAAGGTAAAGGGACAACACACATTAATGTATGTATGTATGTATTGTACAGTGTACAGTACCTATGTATATGTAAGTATCTATATATACACATACAGGATATTGGGATATACAAGGTGTAAGGGAGAGGAGGGAATAAACTTTCCTTAGGATAAACAGCAAGGAGAAAGAGGGGGGGGGCGTCATTGCTTATCTTTAGGATAAGCAATGAGAGAGAAAGTGAGGGGTGGGGTGAGCTTTAGCTTTGAAAATGTAATTAGTCCCGAGCTTACTGAGTATTGTGAGCTTTTAATTTGTTTCAATTGTTTTGCTACATGCCCGACACCGTTCAGAGTGTTTGCTCTCAAATGGCGCCTTTGAAAACGAAAAGTGGTGCTAGCTTACATCGTAGTGAGGTACTTGGACCTGTAACTTTTTATGAGCGATGGCAATTATATATTCATAATATGAGACTAGGATTCACTTTCATCTGGACTAATTCATACTCACAAGATTAAAATTTCATAGACTTTAAAAGATTTAAAGAGCAGTCTAAGACTAGTTTTGTTATTATTTGGACTTATCAGTTAGACTCATGACTATGAATTAGTCCAGATGACAATGAATCCTAGGCTTATATTATGAATATTATATAAATAAATATCTACAATTGTTACATATTGGATGTCAAACAAGTTGAATTTATGCTCCATGGCAGCATGTTTACAGAAGAACTGGAAAATTTTATTAAAAAGATACATTTTCCAGTTCCTATCTACTGCTATTATTTGATCTGAATAAAATTTCATAATGAGTGTTACTGAAACTTTCTAACAGAAATATTGTACTTGAGATCCTGTTCTTAGTACATAATTATGAGGAAGAAGATTCTCAATTACTATTGCAACTAAACTAAAATAACAGAATTTTACAATGATCTCAAAAAATACTGTAGGCCTATAAATCTAGGAAATCATTGACAAAAAGAGCTTTAATACACCATACAAAAAACCAAACGAAATATAGATCGACCCTGTATATTCATATGATGTTTGAACAAGATTTTTTTTGTAGCAACTCTTATTATGTAAACAAATTGTAATTTTTTTGTACTAGGTATGTAAACCGCTCTTCAGTTGAACTCTTGAAGCTTTGTTGACCCTAACAACTATGAAAAGCATGTTCGTTTTTAGTACCAGTATTAATAAAATTATTCTCTCTCTCTCTTCTCCAACTTATTGCACAATTATTTTATCTTTTGTTCACCATACAAAAGTGACCGGTATTTATCAGAAGGTTGGGATTTTGAACCTTGTCTTGTAAAAAATTGAGAAGCTCTTCACACTCTAGTGCATTTTTTTCCTCTAGGAATTCCTTATTATTATTTTTTCTTATTTTCCCGTCTTCCGTTTCTTCTTCATTTTTCTTCTGTGTCTAGGTTAGAAATTAGAATCCATTGCTCTCGATTCACCAGGATCGCCTTGATTTCGATAGCTATGTATAAGGTCCAGATCCAACTGAGTGCAACATAAAATTATTTCGGAATGTTTCGAAAACTTTGCGTCGAATTTTGAATGGAAAGTGTTGCAAAGCGCTGCGAAGCAATTTTTCGTCCGTGTTTCAATTCTCATGTCTAAAGGAAGACTGGAGCATGAAAAGATGTGGCAGTCTATTGAATCCAGGCCATATATTATACATCACAAATGACCGAATTTCTATGTACTTTGTTCCGGTCTGTCCCGGTAGCTCAGCGGTCAAGGTCTGATAATCACGGGTTCAAATCTCAGCCGGTACATGAAAATTTATCCTCTCATTTGGGATTTTGACCACATAATACATAATTATTACAACTTGGTCTTAATGATGGAATAATGGGACTCTAGCCCTAATCCGGCAGTATAAATAAGGCGATATAATAATATTACTTTGTTGTGTAATTATGCGTCTCTCACTTCCTATTTCTCTATCCCTCTCTCACCCTCTTTCACTCCCACTTCCTTTCATTATATCTCCCACTCACTTTCTCTCCATCACCTTCTCTCTCAATTTCACTTGCATTCAATTTTGATATCTCCACATTATTTTAATTCTGAGCACGGACAATTTATCAATTGGGTCTCTCCCCTCTCTTTCTCTCTCTCTCCCCTCTCTTTCTCTCTCTCTCTCCCCTCTATTTCTTTCTCTCTTCACTCTCTTTCTCTCTCTCCCCCCTTTTCTCTGTCTCAATACAACTAACCAGATGGTGATCCGCGCTTCGTCACGAGATATTTTTTAAATATTATTATCAGTACTTTTCTTTTCTTAATACTTTTAACGTTTATCTCTAAACAACCCTTCGCTCTCTCTCTCTCTCCCTCTCACTCTCTATTTCTTTCTCTCTTTCTCTCTCTCTTTCTCTCTTGCATCACTTTCTTTGTTACATTAATTCAAGTTTTTTCGCAAGTCTAGTGAGAAATGAGCGTGGAATTAGCATAGGATTATCCTCTTTCCCTCTCTCTCTCTCTCTCTTACACTTCTGCCGTTCCATCTTCTCTTCCTTTCTCCTTTTTCTGATAAAAAATGAAGGAGCATTAGTAGTAACAGTCTGGGCTAATAGCTCCCTTTTGTGAAGCTGGTTGACAGAGTTCCCTTGATTCAATTTCTGTCCAGTGAATAGACATTGATGATAGCGATAATTCAGCAGTTATTATTTTACTTGTCATGGCAATTTTTTTCCCAGTTTTAATATTTTGCGTACGGTACCATCGAATGTCTAGGGTACCCTCAAAAAGTAGGGTTCTCTCAGACAAAACTGAGGCCGTTAACTTAATCAGGGTCGATCTAATATAAAATGCTTATTTGCTGCAGCAAATAAGCCTTGCAGTTCAACGAGGCAATGCTGCAAGCGTTTTGGTTTGTCATCCTAATGATGATGTTCTTAATAATGTTTTTATGTTTAATAAAATAAAAAGTGTATGAAATTTTGTAAATTTATTGCACATTGCATACAATTATATAAAATAGGATTACAGCAAAGATAAGCTGGACTGTCCTTGAGAGTCGGAGTTTCAACCAATCACAGCGCACTATAGTCCGACTTGAGGGACGGTCTGAACTCTGGCATATCTTTGCTTAATCATATTTTATAATTCTGCTCTTCGTCCTAGCTTGAGTTTATTCGCTAAAAATAGCAATTCGAACTGAATTTGAATATAAAATACCTCTTAAGCTGAGTTAGAACTAATGTACCTACCAACTTTGTGCTTTGAATGATCAGAATTAAGATCGAATAAACGAATTAAGAAAGGAAGTAAGTTTTTTTTTGAAAAATTTCCCACTGTCGTTTCCTTTTTTATGATTATTAATTTCCGAATTCGAGCCATTAAATTTGTATCCCGGAAGAAGAGGCGACTAACTTTTTTCATTATATAAAAAAGTTGAAACATTTAACATGGAAAATCCATTTTCTTTCTTTTTTGTAGGAAAAAAAATTTACGTAAAAAAAGCAGCAAAATAAAATACTTGAAGAAACGGAGAGGTGTATTAGACTGTAAGTAGCTCGCGTACTTTGGATCGAGGAAAATACTTTTCAGTACGGGTTTGTTCAAATCGGTAACACACTTTTAGAAATGACTTTAAAAATTAGGGCATGAGAAGGAAAATTGAAAGAATTCTCAATGAGAGTGAGAAGTGAATTTCTTGACCTGAATTTTCGACATTTTACGGAACTTTAAAGTGGCCAAAACGCGTGGATCCAATGAAAAAAAGGGCATTTCTCGTCATTTATTTGAGTATGCTACCATAATAAAATCGCCCTGAAGGTTGGTTGGTATAAAATATCTAGGGATTCCCTCCAATAAAGGGTTTATTATTATTGAGGCCGTGGAGAACTTGTAGCCTGCAACTCGGTGGTTGAAATTCTGAGTAATTTGAATCCTCCACACCAATATAGAATTTTTGAAAATATGATTGTTTGTACCTACTTGTGGAATGTAACCTCTACATGTTTACATACTCATTGAAGTATTAAAAATTATTTGAATTTACTCTATCAGAGAGATTTCCCTTGTGTACTATTAACTATGTTACCTTCGAAAAGTTTCCACCGGGCTGAAATAAGAAACTTGTACTATTTCCTTGCATGAGTGCAGCAGCAGATCAAAGAAGAAATATACCGAGGAAGCTTTCCCTATTATAACGTCTTATGTATGTGTTATTGTATCTTATTTATGTATAGTAACTTTGAGCTTATAAATTATGTTATGAATATGTAGGTATTTATAAATTGGGTATAATAAATTCCCCAAAAAACTAATGTTGTAAACAGAGCAAAAATCCACGATTGTAATATTATTTTGTAATCCAAGTAGTGAAACTATAAAATTAGTGATGGGATATACGGTGGAGGCAATGGGAGAGAAAAGATCAATTTCTTTCCTTCGCCAAAGCATAAGAGTGTCATCATACAGAAGGGGCATGCAGCCAGTGTCATGGGTACAGTTCCAAGTACTGTGCCCCTGAGTGAAGTTTTTTATTTATAAAATTTTAATGTTAATATTTTAATTAAAAAAATATATTCTTTACGGCTAAGTTTACCTTGTCTTTTATCAATTCCCATTTTCCGAGTTTACCATTCTGTGTATAATGACTTAGAGCAAAATTTCTCTAACTTGGTCAGTTTTACACCTTGTGGTGTTTTGATTGGCATTTTTCATATATTATGCCTTTTTCTACCATTTTCAGGTTATTAACTTAGACTTTAGATCCATGTTTGGTGAAATTTCCCAAGATACAGGGAAAAATTTATCCCTTTTTGTGAAATACGAACATAATGATACCTATATGTTCTCAAAGCTACACCAGTTCATTAATTATCCTCTAGCAGGGATATCTCCACCAACTGTTCGATGCTAAGTTAGCTAACTTACATCTCCACCTAACTTACATTGCTAACTATCAGCTGAAGCATAACGCAGCAAGAAAATGACTACAAACACCCTCTCATAAGATATGTGCCCCGGATAGGTAATCAGGCTGAATATGTTACAGGAAAGTAAGCAAGTACGTACATATGTAACATCAAATTCTACAAAGAAAATCAACAAATCTATTACTTAAATGTAAACATAATAAATTTCTCGTTTATTTTTATAAAAGTTAATTTTCCGAGAAACTTGAAAATTATTTGTTTGCTGTAAAAGTAGAGTTCAAATATTATTCTTTTGATGGCAAAGTAGAAAATTCTGCTAAGTAGTAAAAAGAAAAGTCTGCTCTATGAACTCGAACTTGTTAGCATTATTAAATTTAAAAGTGCAGTCCTTTCCAAAGGCGTTCTTTGACCATTTTTTTTTCTCTCGCATTTTTCGCTCGGTGTAAGAATAAATAAATATTTTAATGCCATGAGAATAATTTTTAACCTTTTTACATACAAAATGAGAGTTGACTCCGAGAGAAACAAAATTAGTTTAGAAATTGTCACTTGTCTACATTATGAGCAAGCAATGCAATACATGTAGGTGAACTTAGCTGTATAATGTCGGTAATTCTTATCTCTATTATGTAAGTCTTAATAGCTGATGCAGAAATGTCTCAGAGGTTTCTTACCTACATCGCATTTACGAAGAAATTTTCGTATGCAAATAGAGCGGTGCCAAATTGAATTGTTGGAGTAACGAGACTCTTCTTCCTGTCATGACAGTCTAAACAAATAAGCATAGATTGAATCCCGGTAGCTGCAGAACAGCGGAGGGGGGTCGTGGTATATCAAAGGTTAGCAGTGTGAAGCGAGTAAAAAGTAGAAAATACCTTTTGCAACTTTTTTTTTTCCTTTCCCTTCAATTTTCTGCAACTTTCAAATCCCGGGAATTAGAGGTCTTGTATTTTATTTTTTTTATTGGGAAAAAACAACTTGTAGGAATAAAGTTATTCTTGTGGCCTATATTGTATTATGTTAGATCCAATATAATTTACCGACCTAGGTGGCTCGATTGTTACGTAGTTGACTCGTTACCTACGTAGGTTGGTGGTAAGTAAGAGCCCTAAGCTTGAATAATTTTATTTAAAGTAGACGGTAGGTAGTCATTGCGATATCATTATTTTTCTCAACACAAAAAATATAAATATTTATGGTTAATATTTGACCTCCTTGTAGAGTTTTCAGAGAAAACCCTCACAATTATCACTGCGACCTAATCATAATATATGTATGGTGAGTATTGTGACCAGTTGATTTATTTGGTTTTAAAGTATTAATATTACGACGCGTAGTTAGGGCGGCTCGGCGACTCAGTAAACTACACCTTATAAAAAACTCAAAGCCAAGATCAAGATCCAAAGTAACGTGGAAGCTGATCAAACAGTCTGGGGGCGGCTGTCTTCCTCGTGACTGGGGGGCAATGGTTGGCTGCCCAGATCATACGGGGAATAATGTAATATCTTCTTTAAATTCTCTAGCTGATTCGTTTAATGTCTTCTTCCAGAACTCCGCCAATTATTCATCATCTATTTCTTTACCACATCTCGGGCCACCTGCATCATCTTATAATAATTCCTCGTTTCAGCTTCTTCCAACAAACGAGTGTGAAGTTGTCAAGGTTGTTAAGCTTATGGAGAATAAGTACTCTTCTGGTTATGATGATATTCCTATTGCTGTTATTAAACCCACAATTCATATCCTAAGTAAACCCATATCAAACATAATTAATGCTTCTCTCTCGCAAGGTCGCTTTCCTTCTTCTCTCAAGCTAGCTCTATTAAATCCAATTCATAAAAAAGGCGCATTTACATCATTTAACAATTATCGTCCCATTGCTCTTCTACCAACGTTTTCAAAAATATTAGAAAAGATTGTCGGTCTTAGGCTCACCAACTTTCTCAACGAGTCTAACATACTATCACATGATCAGTTTGGTTTTCGTGAAGAGAGAAGCACGTCGGATGCCATCAACAACTTTCTCCATACAGTGTATCTCAATATAGAGAAAAAAATCCCCACAGCCGCCATTTTCTGTGACCTCAGCAAGGCTTTCGACAGCGTCAATCATCAGATACTTCTCCGAAAATTAGATCATTATGGAATAAGGGATGCAAGTCTTCAATGGTTCCAATCTTACTTATGTGATAGATTTCAGAAGGTCAAGTTAACTGGGGTTAACGAATTCGGTATTCTTCGGGATTATATATCCGATGGGCGGCCTGTGTTACGTGGGGTACCTCAGGGTTCCATTCTTGGTCCAGTTCTGTTCTTACTATACATCAATGACCTACAACACTCCATCCCTGAGACTGAAGTAACTTTATTTGCTGATGATACAACCATATTAGTCTATGATAAGGACAAGACCAAGTTAGCCGATAAAATCAACCAAGTCCTCATTACTATCTCCCAGTGGTTCATTGCTAACGACCTCTCCTTGAACACCACTAAAACCTTTTATATGTCAATGGGCCCATCAAGTCTTCTCCCGAATCTTTTGTCATCTTTGTCTCACCAGTCATCGCAAATTTCTTCCACAAACGAAATCAAATACTTGGGAATCACCATTGACCACCGGCTGAATTGGGATGCACATATAGGCAAACTTAGATCTCGCCTAAGCTCCGCTATTTATCTAATTAAAACAATTCGCCTGGATATCGGGGTTGAATCAGCAAAATTAGTTTACCATTCCAACTTCCACAGCATCATGGAATATGGCATTTCTTTCTGGGGTGGATCATCGTCTGCAGATTCTATATTCAAATTACAAAAACGTGCACTTAGATCGATACTTAATCTCAGTAACAGATCCAGCTGCAGAGGTCTTTTTAAAGAAAATGGTATACTTACCTTTTATGGCAGTTTCATCTTGCGCCTTCTGTCATTATTTCATACTCACAAAGATACATTCCCCAGTCACAGTCATTCATATCCAACGAGGAGAGGTGGCCGCCTTACTGTACCAAGATTGGATCACTCCTCTTACTACTATTTGGGAGTAACCCTGTACAACAACCTACCAGATGAGTGGAAATCGTCGAGCCGGGACACATTCAAATCCCTGCTCAAAGATAAATTATTGGACATGGAACCATATACCATGGATGAATTTACGTCATCCACTATGTTATCCTAGCTTCTTCTGTTCTTTTTTTTTTTTTTTTTTTTTTTTTTTTTTTTGTACTTTGTATTTTTTTTACCTGCTTCCTTTATATCTTGTATTTTTTTTTCTCTTACTTTCGCAAATCGTGTTCTATGTACGTGTTCTGTATCCCTTGAACAATAAATAAATAAACATAAATAAATAAATAAATAAACATAAATATGAGATAGTCAGTTCGGGTGTTTTATGCTCCATTAGCTGGGAATCGTACCAGCTACCCATATTGACCTCACCCAGCCTGGGCCAAAAATGTCAGCCTTACGTATTCAGAGACAACAAAATTTTCTGTTAAAAATTCTGCCCCCACCCTGGAATCGATCTCAGGATCTTTAAACTACGGGCAGTAGTCACAACCGTTACACCACGGAGGCTGGCTAAAAAATATTACAATAGCCTGTTATTGGTATATCCTGTTTCCGTGTAATGAGTAGTGAGGGAGGAAATTCCATTATGAGTTTTCAGTGTTAATCTGTTAATGGATGGTTAGAAATGTTAGAATTGTGTGTTTTCCATGTTTATATTTGTGAAATTATTCGCTCTGATTCTTAATGGATAATTAAATGAGGTGTTTGTTATGCTCATGAATTTCTACAGGTGTTTTCCATATGGGGAAGTATAGTGTATAGACATTGGATAAGAGAGATACAGTTTTTTTGTCAAATGAAGCTGCCCACATATTTGAAGGTTGTAAAAATACACAGCATTATCTATCAATACTTGAGTACATCTTTTTTTATATACACATTTTCGTTTTCTTTCTTTGGGTAATTAGTTTTCTATTTTATTTCATCACTTAGTTAGCAATGTTAGCAATAATACTTCTAATGACACTCTGGACTAATGTATTGCACACCTAATAGGTAATGGGTAACCAGTTTTTCTGCTGTCTTCACAGAGTTCCTCAGATTTGTCATTATGAGTGAATAACTGTGTATTATAATTACATATAGTATCTATAGCTACGTATGATTAATAGGGCCACCAATTTTTTGGTAGTATTCCAGCTATACTTGGGCTAGGTGAGGTTAATGTGAATAATTCGTTAATTTTTGTAAGTGCACTGGTAGTCAAGTGGTTAACGCACTAGTCTGGTAATCCAGGTAGCGTAAGGATCCGTTGGTTCGAATCCCACCCAGTGCATGAATTTTTCCTCATTAATTTGAGTTTGTGACCACATAATAATAAGACTCTGAGGGTTAGGTGGTAGAAAATGCTTTGAGCATTAACCTCGCCTGGTGGTTACCTTCCACTAAAGAGTACTATTATTATTATAATTTTTCCAGATTAAGAATAATCATATAAATATTATTCACCTGACGTCACAAATTAGTCAAATCCGACTCGTTAATAGGGTCAGTTCTTTGGACTCGATTCAAGTCCGCCCCCTTATCGTCTTACTAAGGCAAGAAGAAGGGTAAACTGATTTATAGATTGGAATCCGGAAAGTATTGCTATCTTACTTACTATGATATACAATACATAAAAAGACGCAATAAAACACCACCGACACAAGTCTAAAGACGGATGGTAAGAAGTCTGCAAAAGAAGCCTCAGCTCAAAAAGTCTTTCGGGGTATTATATTTCTTCTTGGTTTTTCCTTTTAGAGGAGAGGGGGGGGGGGGGGGGCTCGGGAAACATCTGGAACTTAAGTCAAGTATTGAGCTGTCTACTAATCTTACCTGACGTAGATTTATTTTCCGGGGATTAAAAAGTGCTCGAAGAAAAAATATGACGATACTAATGCTAATAGCCGTGATGCTGATATTGATGCTAATAGAGAGTGAGCGGGAGGGGGGTATTAGCTAGGGGGAATTGGGAGTGGAAGTTTAATTATTTATTACAATTTTTTCACAGAGCCATCCCCCTGTACTTCTTATTTTAATCTCCAAATTGTGTCGAGACGTTGGAAAGACATAACTTGACTAAAATGTTTCTCATTTTTTCTTTTCTTTTTTTTTGATTTTTTTTTTTTTTTTTTTTTTTGTAAAATGAAAATTAAATAGACTTGATTATTATTAGTCTTGATCATCTATTAACATCTGTTCAATTTATTTCACAAAAAAACAAAAGACTACCTTAAATTTATCTAAATACAAATCCAACTTGGAATGAACTATGTATTTAACCTATTTTGTTCTCTTTTTTTTTGTTAATATGTGTAATAAACGACGCTATATATAAAAAACAATCCCACCAACCGAGCTATCACATTTCATTTTCATAAATTTCTGGATGTCCCAACATTTATTTATCAAAACTAAAAATTCCTTATCCTACTCTTTTTTGTGTGTTAATGCTTTTTGCTTAAGAAAAAGGTAACGTAAATGTACAAAATGTACATCTTAAATAACATACCTAACTAAACTAAAAATAACGGCAATACTAAGATACACAGCTTTAATACTACTTCACTCAACCGTTATGATCAAAACGACATTTTTTCCAAATACAGTCCGTCACAAAAGCCCTACACTAACAACTAGAAATATCCCGAAGTAATGTATCACACGGTTCCGGGGTCTTCTACGTCTTCTGACTCATAGTTCTGAGAGTATGTTTTTTAGGTTTTTAGTGGGTAAAAATCCCACACTCCAGGGAGTTAGGTGGCTGGGTGTCTTTAGAAGATTTTCCTATCCTCACTAAAAAATAAAAAAATAAAAAACAACAACAAGAAAAGGAGTTCAGATAGTGTTCATATTATTATGTGTAGCCTTACAGAGGCTAGTCATCGTCAATTGCACGACCCGTTATAGAAGCACTCTCCAATCCCCGAATCTCAGTATCAACCGTCACACAAAGCACTCTGATCGGTTATTGCGAACAAATTGACCAATCAGAGTGCTTTGTGTGAACGTTGTAACGGAAATTTAGGGATTTTGACAGTGGAGAGTGTTTCTGGAACGGACTACAGAGCCCGGAAAGTACTCTCAAGATTCCCCGAATCTCCTTGTCAACCGTCGAATTTTGTTCATATAACCCACTCAGAATGTGTTGGTTAACATTTAAAAGAGATACTTGAGAGTTAGGACGTTCAGCTGGGCTCGTGATGCTTGGTGGAATCCAGGCTGGGTGAGGTCAATGCGGGTAGCTGGTTTGTAAGTTTCAGGCAAATACAGTGGAAAACTCTTGTATGCAATGATACTAACGTTACAGAGACGTTAGGGTTTAATAATAATAATAGTAAATCTTATAAGGGCAAAGCTTTATAAGTAAATCTATTAAGCCCAGAACTTTTTTTTTTTTTTTTTTTACTAGTAACGTGAACTTTTGAGACACATTGTATAACATATTATTATTATTATGATGATGATGACTGAGATGTGTTTTTTTCATTTATTTCATTTCCCTTGATGTCATAAATTTAAAGTGCTGGTCATTCATCAAATGTCACGACCAGAACGTTGCTGTGCTAAAGTGCCCTTCCAATGAGATAGCACGGCTTGTGTGCTGGTCAGCTGGCTGTCATCAATTCAAGAGGAAAGAAAGAATTTCATGCCCTGGTAGATGGATGGTGCGAAATACTTCTCTGCTAAAGCCCCATTATGTTACGAAACGTTTGGCAACATTTTGTCTCGATATGTTGCAAAGTGTCTTGAAGCAATGTTTTAGACAGTAAGATACGATTTTATTTGATTTTAAATAATTGTTGAATATGAAACGTTGCGTAAAGTTTCTATATTTTTAGCACACTTGAGATTCGAACCAAGGACTCCCAGGTTAGTAATCCAACGCCTTATTGATCAAGCTACTGAGGATACTTGGTTTAATATGATAATATTATCTTTGAAGTTAATACAATACTTAACAAGCTACTCAAATATTGTGTTTTCTTGCAAGCGTATTAATTTCTAAAGAAAACAGATACCGCTCTTGCCAACAACTTCCGGTCTTCTGAAACTTGGAGCCAGAATATAAATTAAGAGTCCTCTATCCTTCATTCATCCTCAGAAGCCACGGGAACACTTGAAAATCTTGGAGACAGATTTTTCGTGAAATTTCACAAACTCTCAAGGACTCTCGCTTGAAGAGACAGAGAGGAAATTTAAAGATTTAGGGGTAATAGAGGGGAGCGGGTGATGTCAAAGTAAAATTGTAAATTGTTGAAAACTTTTTTAATTGAACCTTTCAAGACCGCACCTAACCCGTTAATGTAGGTCAAATAGCAACCCAGTGTCTCCGCCATGCCACGTGGTGAATTTGTGAGGGGGAGTTGTCAAGGGATTTTATTGCGGTCTTTTTCTCTGAATATGATTTCATCCATCAAGCTGATACTTCACCACTGAGCTAGGTGGGTAGTCTTTGAGGTACCTCAGTCTACAAATTAGTTTACAATACATAATATATTGCGTCCTGTGATTTGGTAAATAGTCTAAATTAAAATTGTACATTCAGTAAATATCATACAATAAAATTGTACATGCAGTAAATAGGTACCATACAACATTTTTTTGTTTGTTTGAGAAACGGTCTTCACAAATAATTATGAATGACCTGTCATAAAAAAAAAATATTACATTCAGTTATTGTATTAATACCTAATAATACATCCTTTAGTCGAACGTAACCACTGTAGACTGTAGACAAGGTTATTGCTGAAAGTAACCACCTGCCTCAGGGTCATATTACTATGTGGTAAAATACTCAAAGAAACAAAAGTTACATGCGATATGAGCCGATGTTGTGATAACAATTAGACATAGCTTAAATTGTACAGTTTCACCCTAAGTGCATAGGTACTTAAAAACAAGCTATAATTTTATTTTTCCATTTATTGTTTTTCAAGAAATGAAAACACTATAATAAACACTACGACAACGTATTATCAACTACAATAAAATGTTGATAGTGATCATGTCATGTTGAAAAAAAAATCACTATAACATAGGCACTATTGGAATGACAATCTTCATTTGTTTACATAAATGTTCCGTCAAATACTCTATTCTGTTGAACTGATATAGTGTACATGCAGTCACTAAAATTATATGTTACAAGTAAAAAGAAATATACAATCACATGTTGACTACTTCTGTGCAGTTATAAAATAATAACAGGAGGAACAAAAATCTATGTAAAACTAAGCTTTTTCTGTTGTTATTTATTCAAGCTAATTGTTACATGAGGAAGAATAAGGTCATAGCAATTACTTAATTAAATATTGATGGAGAGAGACATAAATAGAGAGACTATAAATATAAAATTATTATGGTTAGACGCTCAAAATGAAAGACAGCATGTTAGAAAAAGTTTAATGAGAAATTGTATGGTAGCAAAATAGAAAAAGGGTTCACAAATTGAAATTAGAATAAAACAAAGAACACAAGGTATCGTTTAAAGAGATAGAGTGAGAGATAAATACAAAATGAGAAGAAAAGACATAGAATTGAGAGAGTGAAATAATAAAATTAATTGTTATATTACTTGAAGAAAATGCCAAGAGTTAAAATACATACATAAGTAGGTAACATACCTAAATAAATTGTATTTTTTTTAATAACAAAGATAGGTACCAAATATTATATTCCATACGTACTAATTTTTATTAATAACATGTTCCATACGTACTAATTATTATTAATAATTACTTATTAAGATATTACAGACTTACAAATCAATATTATTTTTGTATACGCGCCTGTTAAATATAGTAGTTATGCAATGTGCAAGAAATAGAACATTTTACAATATGAAGTACGAGTACACGAGTAGGTACATAGGAAGGTACGTAAACAAATTAAATAATTAGCGTTTATGGAACGATGAATTCTGGCCTTTTTCTTTTACTGAGGCCAAGCAAAGTACAGCGAGGTAAGGACTTGGATGGATCATAAGTTTCCAGCGAATGGAGGGTAAAATTCTTGTGTCGATATTGTCTTTTTTTATAATAATAATAATTATTTAATAACAAGTATAATTGTGACAAAGGGCATGATTATTGTTTAAGATAAAGAACCTAAATTGCTATTTAGGAACTCTTTAGGTGTCATCAGGTCAGGCTTTTTTAATAACAAGAATAATTGTGACAAAGGGCATGATTATTGTTTAAGATAAAGAACCTAAATTGCTATTTAGGAACTCTTTAGGTGTCATCAGGTCGGGCTTTTATGAAAACTTTTTAACCTAAGAGAAACAGTTGCTTTTTTCGACCTCTCGTACCAAATCCAATACTGACGCATTTGCATAAAATATAAATCAGGAAAATTGCGGGAGAAAGAAAAACAAAATACACGTCATCCCGACAGGGATTTGCGACAAGGAGTGAACACAGGAAATTAAGAATGAAAGTCAGGACGAGGAAGAGGAAAGAAGACACAGACCATGGAGAAAAAGAAAAGGTTTAGAAAAACATAGATGTGTTGAAGTGAGAGAAGACGAAATAAGGAAGAATAATGGAATAGTGAAAGACATAAATTGAGAAAAAGATAAAGTAAAGCCATACAATACATAGATGCGATAAAGATGAAACTATAGCGAAGAGAAGGAAAGAAAGAAAATACAGAGAAGGAACAATAACAATTGTAGAAGAGGAGATAAGATTGTAGACTGTAAGAATAAAATTGTAGAATGTAAAAATATACCAAAAGCCTTATAAGATACTAGCTAGAGGTTATTGCCCGTGGCTGGCGTCCTATTTGAATCATTGTACCTGAAAATCTCGATATCTCGAAAATGGTAATAGATATTGTAATATTGATAATTTTATAGGTAGTTTTACGGTGGATAAGGGAGGTCAACTCTCATGAAAATTTTAATATTTGTTACCATTTGCGCTGTGGTATTGTAAACAGACAACCCCTAAGAGGACATAGTTCTCTTAGGAGTTGTCCTGGTAGTCAAGTGGTTAACGCGCTAGTCTGGTAATCCAGGTAGCATAGGGATTTGTTGGTTCGAATACTACCCAGTGCCTGAATTTTTCCTCATTAATTTGATATTGTGACCACATAATAATAAGACCCTGAGGGTTAGATGGTAGAAAATGCTTTGAGCATTAACCTCGCCTGGTGGTTACTTTCCACTAAATAGTTATATTATTATTATAGTCAGCCAGATAAGCACAGATTTGAGTTTTATAAAGAGAAAAATCATAAAGAAAAAAATATGAGTAATACCTATCAAAAAAAAATCAAATTAATATTTATTTAAAGAGATGTCTGTAACAGTCCCTATAAAAAATTAAAGTTCTTGTCCCTATAAAAAGATTAAATACGATACAAATTACTTTAAACGGTGACAGGTCGAAGGAACTAAAATTTATTGGACTACCTGTCCTACTAAATATCTAAGAAAGCACTTCTTCTTTGCTTTTTCCTAAAGCTACTTGGGGTCTCGTTAATGATCGATCCTCATGGTTGAGGTTGGTTGTTTCTGTCACTTCTACTTCCACATTTCACGGCCATAGATAATAATTATGTCTTTCCTACTGCCAACCCAGATCAGTGTTCAAGGCGCCAATGTTTTGTGTTACTTTCTCGTGTCTCTAACTTGAACTATAACTTGTAAATCGCAATCTGTCTATTACATTTGCCTACGAAAAAAGAGCGAAAAGGAAGGACAAAAACTGAAAGGAGGATACAGACATAACAGACATATATAAACTTTCACTCCACATGTTTGTTTTGATTTCCACTCTGTTACTCTCATGCTTTCCTGTCTCTCTGCTTTACATCTTCAACAAAAATTCACCCCAGTGGTGTCCTTCTTACTTCCTATTTTATCAATAGAAATTGGAAGTATGGTATCCGTTTTATAGATACAACCCGAATTGAAGTACTGTAGAGTTTCTTTAATCCAACAGTGTTGTATCAGTGTTGTTGTACATTGAGGTCAAATTCTCAAATCAACACGATTTTTTTTTCTTCCAAATTACAACAAAAAAAAACAGGTTCCAAAGAGGATAATGCTCTACCAATCCAAGAACCAAACCATCTTTACTTTAGTGCAATACCACTAGATTACTGTGACTATATTTGTAAATTTAAAATTTATGTTATAAGTTAGAATGAAGCAGCATTCAACCGCTATAAAAATGATTTACCTATTCCACAAATCCGCAACCCGCAGTTTCAAAATTTTTTTTTGAAACAAAGGATTTTCAATTCCTCATGCTTGTCACATCTCACAGTGTTGAGTTTGTCTTTCTTTCAAACGATAACTACGATAACGATTTTAAATCATATTCTTGAATATCAAGTTTAATCATTCGTAGTTTAGCTGGTCGTGAGGGTGACACTTTAAGAATGGATTTTCTTTTGAATTTTCTTTACTCATATTTTCTATTTATAATTATCTTTCTTTTCCTCTTATTTTCTCTTACTTGCTCACATTTCCCCCTTCTGCTACATACATATTGAATTTAATTATTTAATTTTGTACTGATGTGTGATCTGATACAATGTAGGGTATTACTCAAATACTCATTCACTTTCTTTCCTTTTATTTCAATTTATCTCTCTGAACTTCATAATCTATAGTTTTTCTTACTATCCTTGTCTATTCTATCTTATCTCTTTCTCTCTATCTCTCTCTCACACACACACCCTCATTCAATCACTCCTTCTATCTCACCATCTTGCACTCTAATCCATCTCTACGATTCCTCCTTCCAGCCACTCCTCCACATCCTTCATGTTGTTTGCTTTCTCCTTTCTCCTCCTCCTCCTCCTCACTCCTGTTCCCACTCCAACATTTTCCTCATTTCCTTATTCCTTCCATTTGATTATTCCCGTTTCTTGTTCATTTCCTTTTCCTTGCAGACACGTGGAGCGTAGCAAATGTTGGAGCGGAGGAGGCAAAGACAGAAAATACGAAAGAGCAAGGAGCGGGAGGGATGAGAAAATGGATATGTGTGTGAGGGAGAAAAGTTATTATATTGGTATTTATCACAATAGTGTTTTTACTTTCTATTACCTATAAGGTATAGAAAGTATTGTAATCGGTCACTTTTTTTTGTGTTATCACAATCACTCAAACTAGCTCTACTCAATTTTTGCTTACCTTGGGACTTGAACCACCGACCTTTAGACTACAAGTCCGCCGCCCTATCAATCAAGCTACTGATAAAATGGAATGTGAAAGAAAAGGAGAGCGGAAGAGAATAAGCCATAGCAACGTGGAAAAAAGTAGAACAACAAGAAAGAAGAGGGAGCCAGTGGACAGGGCTCGTTGAATGACACTAGTTTTTATCCAATCTGCTAGCTATTCCCGACCTCATTTAGGCTGGGTGAGAAAATGAGTATTAATATTATAAATCAATTATTATAATTGATATTAGTAGTTGTTATTGTACATAGTAGTATTAGAAGGAGTAGTAAGTATGTATAAATGTATACGCACATAGATGAGTTATATATTCAGGATGCAGCATTCTGCATTGTTCATAATTATTATTAGTAGATACTCGTACATAATAATTATTGTATTATGCGTATTTCTTGCTTTTCATTGCAGTATTATAATATGAAAAAGTAGATTTGTTAAATGGATAAGTGATGGTATAGATATTATATGATAATTGTATGGATGATTTCACATTTGGGTTAATCGTAACAATATTTTTATTATTATTAATGGCGTTATTTCTCATTGAAAAAAATACAATCAATAGCTGCTGGTATGATTGTATCGGTATTAACTTTATACAATTTTTATAGTACTTTATTAAGTATAATTATTATATACTACTATTATTATTATTTAATATACTTTAGCCAGCATCCGTGGTGTAACAGTTGTGACTACTGCCCGTGGTCCAGAGATCCTGAGTTCGATCCCCGGTCGGAGCAGACTTTTAACACAGAAAATTCTGTTCCCTCCATGTGAGGCTGGCATTTCCGGCCCTACCCAGGCTAGGTGAGGTGGCTAAAATGATGTAGGAGTTTGGGATGACCTATTGACAGTAACGAATCGAACCCAAGACCTCTAGTTACAACGCTGCCTCAAATTCTTGCTTGAAATGATTTGTAGTTATTTTCTATACTTCTCACTCTGTAGGTCTTACTGTCCACCTAACATCATTCATCTCAATTTCTTCTCGAATGTTTCACTCACAACATATTCTACATTAGTTCCCTCCGTGTTTCTAACGTGTTCTAATAGGCTTATGTGACACATTCTTCTTTCGATCGCCCTTTGCGTTACCTTTAGACTTAGTCTTCTTCAATCTTTGTGGGATTCTATGTTTCTCCCTCGTCTGTAAGTGCAGACAGTAGATGGGATATTGGTATTAGACACATGAGCACACATATTTCACTACATCTGTACTCTTATGAAATACATACTTAAAAGTAGGTCGCATGAAAGAAATTTTAATTTGTCTATGGTGTGATACTCTGAGTATATTTATTTTTGTTTTCATCAGCCCAATCTATCAATCAGATAGTTCTCAACAATGTTATGAGTTTCATACACACATGTGGTGAAAAGAATATTTCAATCAGTTTTTATTTTCTGTTTCAATTTACCACAGCGATAATTATGTTGATTGATAAAAATAATAATAGGCGTTAGGAATGGAATTTATCTTTTCTCAAGGCAAAATTTCGAGAGAAAAAAAAATAATTTTCCTTTTTTAAACTATAGCCTTGGCCAAAGGAGAAAATATTTGACATTTTTGTAATCTGTGGACTTACATATGTCTAGATCTTTTGTATTGTTTAAAATGTTCTGACTCGAACTTGTGATCTCGTTTTTGACTATTAATCTTTATGTTATTATTATTTCAGTAACTACAACATCTATTGCCTTTTTTATTACTTTCTTCATCCTAAGAGTATTATAAGGAAAGCATTGTATTCTTTTTCTATTCAGTCTTCTGTGTTTTTCGTGGAACGCCCGTGTCATTCTCAATAAATTTCATCTCTTGAATAATTTCGACTCACCTTATTTTCTTTTACATTCATATACTTGAAATTTTGACATTGAAAAAATTAATTTCGCCTCAAGTGTCAAAAACCGCCCATATAGCCATATATTTTGCCCAAAACGTACCTCTACCACAGATGACAATAGTATATATTATAGGTAGCTATCTATGAAATATGAGATTTTTGTTTCCTTAACGTCTATGCCATTGAAATTTAGTCTGGGTAATCTCATTTGCTGTAAACTTGTGGGCTGGGTTTCGACCCGGCCACCTCTGAATTACCAGACAGACGCCTTGACCACTGAGCTACCGGGACACACTATGTATCTATATGTATAATAATATGTATATATCAAAATAACTCATCAAATTTTATCTCTTCCGATTTCATGATAAAATGTGTTTTTCTATGCAAATAAAACTCAATAAAAATTGGGTAGAGAGGGGTGAACTGGACAGCGGACGCTGTGGAATGAGCAAAGTGAAATGGAGACTAATGGAGCGTGAAACAGAAATGTGTGTTTGGTCATATAATTTTCAGGTAACTGGCCTTGGATTTGAAAAATACAAAATACCACATCAGCATAAAAAAAATGTTACTCGAACGATTTTCCCCGACAACTTTTTTTAAATGGAAAACTGAAATGAAAACGGTGCTTTTAAATATTGAGTCACCTTTATTGAAGTATTATCTTCATTTATTTCACAAATTTTCTGCGAATTCAATTCAATTATTCAATAAGGATAATGAAGAAAAAAATATTCTCTGGCGCTCTGTGCATTTTTTGCGGTTTGGCATTATACTATTGAAGCGTGTTCTTCTTCAAACACCATAATCATTAATAAAACTAAACTCAAAAAGATTTGATTGCTAATTATAAACAAAACAGTAATGAAGGTTTTTTATTATAATAAAATCTTACCTTTCTAGAAGGGTAATGATATAATCACAGCAAAGGTCTTTCCTTGAAGTCTGAAAACGTACTTCCATTAAGAGTGAATTTATGCACTAGGAAAATCACTAATTGAACTATATCTTTAATGTTTATGCACTTGTTAGATCGTAATTGAAACGATATTTTTATTACACAAATGCGGTAGAAGTTGACTTAATTTTAATTAATTGTTTTGACTACTAATGAGATTTAAGGGGCGGGTTTCACATTGTACGTTAGACCTAGTTTATAAATTATGAAGGTATCGGTAAATTTTTGTTTTTCTTTTTGATTAATTATTTATTCATTCATTTTATTTCCCTTGAAACAAAAACTGAAAATTAGGTATGGGGGAGGGAAAAATACAAAATTCCACAAAAAAATTACAACCTACGGAACAATTTTTGAAAATAAATTAGTTGAAAACTTGTCAAGAGCGAGAAAAAAAAACAAATAGAGAAAAAAAAAGAGAAATTGTTATAAAAAAAGTTGGAACTAAAAAAGTCGAAAAAAAGTAAAGCTGAGTTTAAACATTGCTAAACCTAGTCCAAGAAAATAAGACTTTTATAAAAATTAGAAAAAACTTAGGTTCTGAAAATGTTTGCCAAAATATTTTCTTTAGTCCTTTGAATCTTTTCAAATCCTATTTTCGGTTTGACTACTAAAGCTGACATGTTATAAGTACCTTAAAATATAGCTACAGATGAAATAGACAATTAGATCGAACACAAAATAAGCCAATAATGAAAACAAATTAATCAACCCCAACACGAAAAAAAACCCTGAAAAACAAGAAGATAGCAGGAGTCAGAGCGGAAGAATTATAACAAAACAAATTGTGTGAACACCAAGTGTCACTTAAAAAAGTGAAGAAAAAAAAACAACTAGGAAAATGAGAAAAATAAACTGTACAAAAATTCTGTTTAAAATTCCCGGGAGAGCCAATTTATTTGCAGATCAAAATTTCCAAGAACTCCCTAAGAAATATCGAGTTGAACAAGTTGCTGAATTGAGTTTTAATTTTTTCCTTATAAATTATTAGAAATAATGATTTTTCACTTAAAATATTATTATTTCTATAGGTACCTTGCAGTTAATTACGAATGCACTGCAGTACTCATATCAGTTTGCTGCCTGTAACAGAAGAAATGTCAATAATTAATCAAGCAGAGATGGGATGGGAAAATAATACGAAGCCCCCGTTATGGAAAGCACTCTCACTCTCAAAATCCACAGATCTCCCTTTCAACCGTCAAATTTCGTTTAAATAATGCATTCGGAGAGTGCGTTATTTGCAGGAAATTTAACGGGTAAGAGGGAGATTTGGGGAATTTGAGGGTCACCCACCTTACCAATGGTAAGGCGGGTGAGAACTTTTCAAATCGAGTGTTTTATAAAATCACTGTTGCAGGTAACCATAGTGTTGTAAAACACCTAAAAGAACAATGTGCCCTTCAAAGCAACCACCTCAGAAATGTGTGTTTGAAAACACCTACATAACATATTCACATCAGATAGGTGTTTCTAATAAATAAAAAAACGCCTCACTTGGAAAAACAGATAATTTGAATTTGAATTGTGTTTTTTTTCAGTGGTGTGTTTTATCGGACACAGTTATTTGTTGGGATGAAAAACACCAAACTCTTATTTTCTATTTTAATGTTTTAAAGCAAGAAATTCAAAAAAGCAACAGTTTTCCCAACCACATTACTCACATTTTTTTAACATGTTTTACAACAATAAAATTATCAGGTGACATTGAAAGTGACATTAAGCCATAGTAGATAAATATTTGTGTTACATAAAAGATAGATAAATATTTGTTTTAAAAAGCAAATTTTATAATCTTCTCGAAAGTACTCGAGTGTATTCTTATCTAAGTTATCTTCGATAGTTGCGAATAAACCCACCTCAATAGCTCTATCAATAAGGCATTTTCATCTATTAGTGTTTTCTTCTATTTAATTTTCTCCTGCCTTAATAATCATTCTAAAGTAAAATCTAGAATGACATAGCCTCGTAAAGATTCTGTAAAATACGGTACAGCAATTAAATACTCCTGCTATCTGCTAGTGAGTTGTCAAAAACAATACAGTACTGAGATTATAAATGTAATTTTAATTCTTTTGAATAGGTATGCATAAAATTGAATTGATTTATTCTGAGCACACGCAATTGACGCAATTATATTCACATCGCCTCTGAGCCTGCAAAAAATATATTATAAGTATTTTGTATCTTACAAAGCACAAAATTTTTATTATTTTTTGTGGACTTTTGAAAATATATAAATAATTAATTAAACATATTCTATACAGAAATGCCTAACTGTTAAAATAGAGTAGAGAGTGATGGTTTAAACTAAATTTCAAATCATTGGGTATGGTAATTGATTAAGTGGGTAGATAACCTCTTAAAAATACTTTTAAGATCTGTCATTTTTAGACCAATATCAATTGTTTATCTTCCTACTTGAAGTTTTCCTTTTTTCAACACTCCTTTATTACATATAGGTAATATACAATAAGAGTTTAATTTTTTTTTATTTTTTTCCGTCGGAATTTTATAAACCAGAGGCGTACAATAACCTCATCCAGCCTAGATTGGGCTATCACGAGTCGTTGCTTATCTTGAGTGTTCTTATGAGAACTGATGTATTCCGTGAGTCTATGACGCTGCGTTATTACAATATTTATTATTTCAATCATCAACTTTTCTTACATTTTTGTTGTTTTCTTAGTTGTTTATTATTGGAACAGTTCATCGGCCAGCGACGGAGCTAGTGGTCTAACTGAATAATCGTGAATTTATTGATAAAACATAGACCAGAATATCTCGACTGGCCCAAACAGTTGGCACCCATTCAATAATACCTAACGATCAAAAGACATGAAAAAATCTTCGCCCCTCTGTGTCTCTTGTCAAGATCCTTCATCAGTGAAGACGAGGTAAATCATGCCAGCTAAGTCTCGTTGGAGAACTAAACTCGTAAACACAAACATACACCATACACAGTTACACACACATCTACGCACGTACATATATATACAAACACCCACACACACGCACACTAGAACATAACAACATATCATAACTTTCACTCAAAACTGAAAGACATTTTTTGTTTCGCTTCGAAAAAGTTTAGGAAAGAAAAGTTTTTTTACTGGAAAAGCTGCCATTAAAGAGCCTGCTCATACTCTGACGCTTTCAAGAGTGAATATCCTCGCAGCGGGCTTTGCTTTCAAAACATTCGATGTGTGAATCAATTTCACTTCGCTCCTCTCAGGCGTTTTATCTTTCTTCTGTTTCCTCGCATCACAAAATGTGGAGTTTATCTCTCTGGGTGCACCTTCACACGTCGGGATGAAGCGACGGGGGGAGTGGTTTTTAAACTACGGTCTGATGTAGAAGACATTGGAAATTAGGAGTTAATCCATAAGTCTTGGAAGAAATTGCTAAAGATTTGACTTGGTTTCAGCTCCATGAAATTCATAACATTTGATGGGAGGGAAGGGGGTGGAGAAAGAAGGGTGCTCCTTCTTTAAAGGTGCTTCGTTGCTGGGGCCCACAGAAAGTTAATCCGGGCCCGGTAGTAGGCTGCCCCCTCAGCCCCTTGGTCGGATGCTGGCTACGCCCTTGGTCGCAGCAAATGCCAGCATGTACACTGTACAAACAGTAACAATATAAGAGCAAGTGACTGGTAATTGTGTGACATGTCTTTATTTATGTTGAATACTTTTATAACTGTTGGATTTTGTATAAAGGACTCTTCCAGTTAATACACGTCCGTTTAAAGGGAATATAATTAGAAATTGTTATTACTGAAATATTTATGCACAGACATACAAGGAAAACCTACACAAAGGAACATAATTATTAAACTTGAAATTTTGAGAAAGGCTGAATGCCGAGTCTAAACCTTACATAAGGAACGTAAAGAATAAAATAAATACCGGGAATTACAACCTGGATAATATCTCATATACCTACTAACACTATCCTACATATTTTTATGTACATATTAACAACATACTAAATATACCTATAATGTATCACTAAAGTATAATATCCTAAAAACATACACACTCATTCAAAGGAATCCATTTCCTGAGCCTTTCTTTGAGCCCCCACCCCGTGTCTTGTGATTACGGACAGGAAACCTACGCTCCCTTCTCATGCAGTTCACTTTAATTTTCCTCCTTGCTATTTCAGTTCAGAGAAATAGAGATCTTATTCGTATTTAACATGGTTATGTGTGTTGCAAGGAGGGAGGGAGAGGTGGAGAGAGAAAAGAATGAAAGGGCAGAGGGAGAGAAAAAGAAGAGGGAGGAAATGGGTACTCAAAAGAATTTAATGATGGATAGAATGAGAGGGAGAAAGAGTGTGATAGAGTGAAAGAGAAATAGTGTGTGATAAGTAGAGAGACAGTGAGATAAAGTAGTGAGGGAAGTAGTGTTAAGAAAAGGGGAGGAATTCAAGATTGAAAGAGGGTAGAGTTGGCGAGAGAACGAGCAAAATGTCAGAGAGAGAGAAACTTATGTAATATATTATGCAATTTAGGGCCGAATTATAGATAATAACTAGCCGTTTGCCCGTGCTTTGCAACGGACTAAATTTCAAATTTACTAAGGCATGGCCGTACTGCTGGACAGCAATGCCTTTTTGAACTTTTTATAATTTTTCTGGACAAAGCAATAATGGTTTTGGGGGGGTTCTGAGACATTTTTCGCTATCTCTTACCGTTTTGGCTAAACAAATCCGGACAAACAAACAAACAAACAAACATAGGTAGGTAGGTAGGTAGTCCTTTTTTCTGTTTTATATATAGAGAT